>CAXIVR010000004.1:111646848-111866848 GCA_964035755.1 Teleogryllus oceanicus | reverse complement strand
ATGCGGTAATAATTAATGATACCTGTCTGGAGAAGTCAGACCCGAAAAAAAAAGCATGCACACCACCCAAGGGAGCGTTAGGACTCCTACGTGTTCATATTGCACGCAAAACTGAAAGACAACCACACGCTGTATAGATGGTACGGGGATGGGAACATCGCTCCCAAGAATATCTGGAAATATATATCAAAAAATACTTTTATGTCAAAATGAAAAACAACAAAGAAATTTCACATTTACTTCTAATTCGTACATAATTCCTTAATTAGATACAATTTAAATTAATATGACTCTGAAAGTTCCGAAAAGATTATGCAGTACTAAATATACACCACTTCATCAAGAGCATAAAGTCATCTCGTGTAACGTTATGGATCTAAAAGGCTGCGTTTGATGTAGTGTTTTATGACCGTTGACAAAAAAAACAACTTTGTCAGCCAATAAAAAAAATATCAATACGGAAACAGAGTAGACGTGTTCCCATGTGTTTTTCATAATATCTTATGGTCTTCGTTTTTGCTAGTCCAAGGAACATTTATAATTGAGGCAAGATTGAATTAAAATCTAAATATTTAATGAAATAACAAAATAAATTTTATCTAAATATGCATTATCTCATCAATCAGGCGGGGGAACTCGACGACAATTTTAAATAAAGTAATGTAGTGCGTCTTACTGTTACATGTACAAAGCGTACGTGGCTGCTTCTGCAATTCAAAGGGGGGGGGTGAGTCAGAGTCCCTGAAGTCGTGCGGTCCGGACGTAGTCAAATGTGCTCATGTTTTATTAACATTACAGTTAAGCAGTAACACGATTTAGCATGCCGTTATCCAGCAGACATTCAGAGATAGAAGTTCATTTCGAATCTGTAGATTTTTTTTTACAATTTTTAAAGTTGTAATTTTGAAATTAATTTGTGTTGCCTCCATCACTCCCATACCGGTCATAGGTCATTAACTTCTTTGATCATCATAAATGTTGATGCTATGTTCACAAAAAGATTTTGAAGGCAGGAAACAACTTGGTATATGATGAAAAACGTAACCCTCTTTAATACATTTAGTGTAATAACTACGCCTGATTGAGGCAGATTTTTTTTATTAGTAAAATATCCGAAATAAAAATAATTAATATTCCTCACTACAAATTTAGTTGTTTGGAATGTTTCAGAGACAACTCTCCATTTGCTGTGACATCACATAGTCATCGTCCGTATTTGTCAAATATCACTGTGTAACATGGAACCCAAAAAATTGTCGCATGAGTAAAATCGGAAGATTTCCCAGGGCAGTCCATGGCCAAAAAGGGATCTTCGGCCCTTTCCACAAGCCGTAGAAATTTGAAACATTTAGAAACAAGCTGTGTAAGCAGCGCGATTGAGTTAGCGCTTGGTAGTGAGACACGTCAAAGATACTTATACTTCGGTTTTTATAACATAGCGCGTCAAGGCCTGTCTTCAGGATGGAATGTGGCACGGCTTTTCGCATCTTTCTCGGCCGTGCCGCTAGATGTCGCTTGATTGATGCACTGCTTGATATGGCCGCGATCATGCGACATCTGGTGACACGACCGAGAATACACGAAAAGCCGTGCCATATTCCATCGTGAAGACAGGCCACCTTACAAAAACCGAATTATTGTGGAATAATGGAATAATATTTCCTCTAATTACGAAAATATCGCTTTTGGTGTTCGAATTCCTTTTGTAGCTTGGTGTTCCCGGCGGCGCGGACGGCAGGCACTCACCGGAGGAGGCGGCGAGGACGGCGGCGACGGCGACGAGGGCCAGCGCTGCGGCGGCGGCGACCAGCAGCCCCAGCAGCAGCGGCGGCGGCGGCTGCGACGGCCTCAGCTCCCAACGGCGCCGCCCGCATCCCAAGCGCGATAGCCCGCACGCGCCCGCGCCCGCACCGGCGCCGGCGCCCTCGCGGGCCCACCTACGCACACACACACACATCCCGCCTTGCACTCGCAAATTTATGATTGATTGTGATTCCGGGTACGTCATAGTTCCGTGTGCGTCATAGTTCCGGGTGCGTATAGTCCATAGTCCCGTAAGTGTAGTGCGTGTGTTTGCTCTGGAGGTGGCGATGGTCTTCCCTCGCTGGATGGCCAGATCCCCCACCGACCTACCGTCGGCTAACGGGGTTTTCCCTCAGTCAGGTATCTCCCACCAGCGGGTCACCGCCCCAGCCACGATACGCTCTAAGCCTCGATCGATCTCTCGGCATGTGTGGTAGTGAAGTGCATGCCAGTGTAAATGTGTGTGTGTGTAAGGGGTGAGGATAGGACAAGGAAGAGGAAGGAAATATGGCGCGCGGTCCGTGGCCCGTTTGTTAGGGTCCTGCTCCGGCATTCGCCAGGTGTTGATCCGAGAAATCACATAAAACTACCGTTCAGAGCAGCTGGTCGCTAGAATTCTCCTCCAGATAGCGACTGAATTCAACCTAGCTGAAAAGCTAGTGTCGAAAATCCTGCCGCACTCGGGGCTCGAACTTAGGACCTCCCGGTCAGAGGCTCTGCAGTGACATCAGTTGATGCACTGAGCCACCGTTCCGGGTGCAAATTTATGAAGATTGATTCACTGATAAGTGAATCCGGAAGCGTAAACTGCTAAGTTCATTAGTCCTGTAAGTGTAGCGCATGTGTATTCCTCGGGAGGTGAAAGTAAAATTCCCCTGTTGTATAGTGAGATCCGGCGCCGATCTACACGTCGGCCAGGGCGGTTTTCCAAAACCAGGTAACTTCCACCAACCAGTAACTGCCCCAGCGAGAAACCGACAAGTGTGGTAGCGTAGCGCATGTAGTGTGTGTGTGTGTGTGTGTGTGTGTGTGTGTGTGTGTGTGTGTGTAAGTAATGGGCGACGATAGGTCAAGAAGGGGAAAGAAAATCGCTGGCAGTCCGGAGCCAGTTTGTTATGGTACTGCTCTGGTATTCTCTTGTTGTTGTTGTTCGGAGAAACCAAGGAAAACTACCGATTAGAATAGCCGGCCGCTAGAATTCTCCTCCACACAGCTTCTGGATTCGACCTAGTCATCTAGCTAGTGTCGAAAACCCGGTCACCATCGGGACGCGGACCCTAGGACCTACCGGTCACAGGCGTTCCAATGATATCAATTGATGCCTTGAGCCACCTAAGCCGGTAATTGTTGAAGAAATAGTATAAATGTTGGAGTAAGTATGGATGAAGAGGTATAGAATCGGGAGAACCCCACGAAACGTCCGGGAACCCGCTTTGTCTTCTATAATTTGCATGTGGGTAGACCGGGATTTGAACTCCGGTTCCAGCGGTACAATTCAATCTTGATTATTAGAGGCCGGATTTTTATGTAATTACATATTTTTTGTCTTTCTACTTGCGGTTCTCAAATTGGTAATCTTGGCGAATCGTCACTGTCCTAAAACAATATCCATTTTTCCGTATTTTTTTACATATTTAGTACTATATTATATATTTTACATATTTTGCTATTTTCCCAAAATATTTTTTTTATTCTATCTATTTTCTTCAACATCTTACATATTTGTTATGAAAAGAAGTATTTTTAAAAAATAAGCATCTTCCCTACATTATTGGCGAAATCTAAGCGTGAAAGTATTGTAGCCGCGTTTCGTGATCTTCAACCGTATTTCCGAGAAACGTTGGCGATCGCCGACTTTTAACACTGTGATGAGAATGTTGCACATTGCAGTGATTGCTGGTCGTAGACATCGCCAGTCTGTAAGAAGGCTTCTATTGCGTCTAGTCCGGCTCAAGGTGCATATAACCTTACATAAATGCCACCTTGGTCTGGCTGGTAAACTACTGGTCTGGATTACTTAAGATACATTAGGCTTTTACTACTGATGGAAAGTAGTGTGGTGCAAAGTGTGTATCAACTTGTGCTCTCCAAATACATTGTATAACGTTTCTATTTTTTAAAATAAAATTTGTTATAATGTAATTTCCTATGTTACATATTTTATCGATTTTTTATTTTACATATTATACCGATTTTACATATTTATTACATTTTCATGCTGTTTTAAATATATATATATGTACATATTTTGACGTTTCATTCTACATTTTTTCAGGTCTCTACTGATTATATACTTTAAATCGGTAAACACTGGGGGAGCCCCGTGGCGCTGCAGTTTGGTTTGGGAGAGGGGGTGGCACGTCGAGTGCGCGGCAGCTCACGGAGAAGACCCGCTGCTGCTGCTGTTGCTGCTGCTGGCGCCTGGAGTTCTTGAGGCTGCGGCGGTCAGCCGTCGGCGCGCGCCGGTTGTTGGGCAGCGCCAGCCCCTGCCCGTGCGCATGCGCCAACGCCGCCTCGGCGTCTGGCTGGAAGCCCGGGTTGTCCATCTGCGCAAGCAACACGCTGAGGGTTAGCTTTCGATTCATGTCGGTGGGACGTGGGTGAATAGAAGTTCACGGTTTGTTCAACAGAAGTGTATCCTAGTGTTCATACTTGGTTCAGATGCCTTACCACAACGACTTGAGACATTTTGGAACTGTGTGTTTTAGTTTGTGGGTAGCCTGAAACGATTAAGGCATGTTAAGATAACGTCCATAGAACGTGATGGGTACCCGTCAATCAAACGTCAATCAATGCGTTAATGGGTACCTGCAATAACTGGTAAGGCTTCCAACACGCTAAATGGTTCCGACCCAATTCAACCTAAGGAACCCCAATCTCAAGAAAGGCGCTCGATTGAAATGAATGCACATACAACTGATACTAGGTTCGCGATACCAACTCGAACGGAACTTTCGAAAGGCTTAGTTAGTGGTCCGTGAGTGTTGAATTTTTGACACAAGCTAATGAGCTGTGCGGGACAATGTCCTGCCCGGGTCAGAATTCAATAGAAAAGGAACTCAAAGCGTTCCTTTCTATAGTTTCTATTTCAGACGCATATGAGCGGTCAATTTCAATCCATGTACCATGCGAGTCCATTCCTCTCAAACTATGCCACCTTCTCTATCTATTCCATTCTAACGGCCGGTCTATGGGCTGAGTCTCTACTTCCATATGATACAAATCTCCATAATATAGAAAAAACACTGACAATACAGCCTACTGAAGACTACTATGAGAATGTGATGGAGAAGATATAAGTTCAGAAGAGAGAATTTAGCTTTTATTCCACTGGCAGATAGTGGAATTCAACTGGTCGCTGAACTCGCTAGAACCGCCACTAAGATTTCTTTTTAAAGCTGTAAGTAGCAAAACTTCTATTACCGTCAATATATGGACATCAAATTTATTCAACATTCCGTAACATAAAATTTCACGTACATAACATGACACAGTTCTCTATAGGACGTAAACGAGAAATGAAAATAGCTTACCCTAGGCCGGGGCACGCAAGCTTACCCTAGGCTATGAGCACCCAAGCTATCCGCAACCATTGAAGACGAGACCATCTGACTTGACCTCCGAGAACGACCAGAGTGTCTAACAAAATTACTTAATCATATTAAATAATATATCTTGCGCCGTGTCGCCATCGATTAACATTGTTAGAAATATTACTTCCTAAATAATGTTTTTTGACATTTTATTTTATAACAAGAAACATTTTCTCTTCTTCTAAAGCAAAGAAAAATGTAAAATGGAACCTCGCCAACCCCTAAAAACTTTCCATGCTCGAACACTTTAAATCGCGTTTCTCTGCAGTTTTCCAAGGACACATTCCCATAAGTTGAATTAACTTTTCAAACACGCACACGAGTTCCTTAATACCTAACTCTGCCACTACATCTCGCTTTCAGCGCCTCCCGGCCGCTTAAAATAGGAGTTTTCGAAACATTTCCCCCCGCTGCTCCCGTCTGACAAACTTTGTGGACTGACGAGGTAGATAAGGATACACTAATTAAGAATTATAACCACTGTAGGTGCAGCGGAGAGTAAATTTTCATCCCATTAAATCAGAGTTGCATAACTCCCACTTCGTTTCGCTCTAGGTCTTTTAGTCACAGCTGTTTAGCTGCTTTGCTCATTTCTTCCTCTTTAGGAACGCGTCACTTGATTAAATGATGTAACCGAATTAAAGAGCATCAAATCCGTGTAAAATATTCTGAAAATATAATTAATTCACAGTGAACATTTAATCCGAAGCATACAATGAGGTTTCGTGCAAGTCGAGTTTTATCGCAGATCTACTTCAAATTCGCCCGAGGGCTATTTTCGAAGTTGAAATATGAACATTGCCGTTAACGCGTAATTGAGGGGTTGTTTTGATTGCGATCGTTATCAAGATCCTCACGCACCGGAAGAGAAACCACGCGAAGATAATGATAAACCTAAAAAAGGACTGACTAATTCGGAAAGGGTTGCTATCGCTGCTTGGTGTCAGGACGCTGTCTGTAGCCGGGAGCACTCTGGGGGCGAAGAGCTTGTAACATGTGTCGGTCCCCGCGCCACGTGTTTTTTATGTGCTAATTGACATGAGTCACTTGACGTAAGCCACTCAAACTCCCTATGATGAAAATAGAGACGTGAAATATTGCGCATGAAATTTTGTACAGAGCGAGGCAAGATACAAGAGCAATTTCTCGGTAATTGGTGGGTAATTCAGATATTTAGAGAAGAGGAAATGCCAACCCTGATTCAGGCAAATATAGTTAGGACTCGATATGCGTTTATCCTTTTACATGAACCAAAGTACGCGTGAATTTTTTTAAAAAAAGTTTTATGGTGACTGTTTGTAATACATGTGAAACTCCAGCTTTGTTGACGGTTTTGTTTGTCATATTCAGTGCGAGTAATTCACCTAGTTGCAACGTAATGAATGACAATCGAAATATGTTGAACTAAACCCAGTTTTATCCTTTCTTTTTTATCTTTGCATTTCTCAGCAACAAAAAAGGACAATATTAGTAACGAACCGTCTAATTTGTTTTGGCGACATGACAAGCAAAAGCAATTGCTACTATTCTTATTGTAATCCTGAAAGAGTGTTAAATATATTCCACAGTACAATAAAGTAAACATTTTAGACAAAAAATTGAAGTTGTGCCTATTTTAGTTGAAATTCCTGAGTACTAACCAGAATATATAGAAATTTCTAGACCATGCTTTTATCAATTTCATATTTTGACCAAATACTGACATACTGAGGTAGATGTTACCCTGTTCATAGGCATTTTACTAAAATATTGGGGTGTTTCACGTTGAAACCAGAGTTTCTAATATTCATTCAGTCATTTTTCTTTCATATTAAAGAACCACCCTAAACGGAACTCACACTAAAGGGCTTACTCCAGGGTCCTGAAGCAATGAAAGGAATGTAATTCTGCTTTAATTGAAATTCTGCTCTAGTGGAAATTCCATTCTCTTCTTTGGCCAGAGAAACTTGTAAAGCAACACCAACCTACCTTCTGTGCTCTCTGTACGATACAGCACCGATCTGCTACATGCTTCGTTTACAACAGCCACGCCCACTTGGTAGAGCTAGAAACAAACCCGTCGCAGTAATAGCAATGCTGCGTCTGCCGGAGCAATGCCACGAAAAGGGTTGTCTCTCGTAAAATGCAGCGAAAGAGCGATGGCTTCCCAGTACACGAAAGCCCGGACTACGGAACGAACCGGGGGATGAATAATGAATTGCCCGCCCACGGAATTCCCTTCTAAAACGGCGAGTGATGCAAGCAAAATCCCCACGCGCGAAGGCGTCAAAGGGCATTCTCAACCAGACAAGCATCCGCAACGAGGCTCGTAACTTCAAATGAAATTAAAAAATGCATCCACGCTCGACTTAAGGGATGTTGGTCTGACAATCGTGCTATAGTTTCCTATCGGTTCTCTTGAACGAGACAGAACTAGGTTAAACGGAGACTTGTGGTTGAAAGATCGGAAACGTTTGATCTAGAAGAAATTTGCTCAGGGAATCTGATGGATTTGAATATTGTAACGAGACTAACATACTTCTCCACTACTTGTATTGCTATCTAAAGCAACTGAATGACCCCAAATTTTATAGAAAAGGGAAGCTAGATTGACCTTTCGTTTCAGTGGCTCTGTGACCAATAATTTAGATGGACTACCGCTGTGCAGACAAGAGAGATGCTTCATTGCTTTTCAACGTTACAGGAAGGTAATTTGGACTCTTACTTCAGAATTGAAGGTATGATGAAGCTCTTCTGAAACAATCTGCGTGATTCTTATTTGAAAGAAGTTATGTGATATGATTATTATTATTATTATTATTATTATTATTATTATTATTATTGTCACATTTATAATGACGGGGGATCCTGTTTCCTTTAAAACGGAAAGATGAGTATCCTAATTATTCACGTATATATAAATACAATTCTATTACGAAATAAGGAACAACTTACAACTACAATCCTACCTAAGCAATGAGATAAACAATTAACATATTTCCAGTGTAAAACTTTGTACTTTTTCTATAGGCATTTACTAAATGGATAAATTTTCACTTTTGGAAGTTCAACTTATTAACCTGTCTTATGGTTTATCACGAGAAGTGATTTTCTAGAATTTTATGGTAAGAACGGCACGAGAAAAAACATTTTCCTTTGCTCCAATGCCACACCAGAGTTCGCACTAATTCTTCTTTATGTTAGTTTTGGAACTTTGAGATGTGGAACGAAAGCGCTTGTTTCTACATCAAGGAACACCGTGCACAGCCAAACTGCCAAACTCAACCTACCGAATATCAATCTTCTCGATTGATTGATTGAGTGTTTCCGGACACGTCAACTGCTTTGATCATTAGCCCCGTTAGTGTAGTGCATGTTTTTTCTCGGGAGATGGGGTGATCTTCCCCCGCTGGATGGCGAGATCCGGCGCCGACCAACCGTCGGCTAGTGGGGTTTCCAACCAGGTATCTCCACAAACGGGCACCGCCCCAGCCGAGACAAGCTCTAAGCTCCCGACCGGTCTCCCGGATTGTGGTAGTGTAGTGCATGTTAGTGTAAGTGTGTGTGTAGGAGGAGAGAATAGGACAAGGAAGAGAAAGGAAAGATCGCGCGCGGTCCGTGGCCCGTTTGGTAGGGTGCTGCTCCGGCATTCGCTTGGTGTCCAATCAGCTCGACATTAGTCCTGGGGAGAAACCGTTACTTAGGCGTGGAGGAGGCATGTCACCATCCTTATGCCTCCTGATAACTGCTGGCACGTTCGCCCAAAATGCAAAGCAACTACCAAGTACTCAGTCTGAATTCTGACAAGCGGTGCTTACGATTGCTGGGATAGTACTTCTGATGAAAATTACTTTCCCGTCAATGAGAGTTCTACTGGGATCAATTTCATTAACATTATACGATTCCCTTCGTTCTCTCAAGAACTGGAACGCGAGGAGGAGCAAAGTGATTTCATAATTGGAGAAACTGCTATTGCTCGTCGTTAGGGTACTACGTTACCAGATGACAAATTGACGGCCGCAAGCAATAACATTAGTTTGAGACATGCGCGTTTTTGAAGCTAAGATAGTTGCTACAGTTCATGAAAATTGCTCAGGATAATTTCAAAATAACATTTTATAATTATATTATGAGAAAGAACCATACATAGAGGGCGAAAGTAAGGGAATATAATAACTGTATTTCCACCTTCAGTTTTTAAGATGGTACCTGAAATGATTGATTTGGTGGATGGATGATAAGCGGTGTTGTGATTTGTATGACGACGCAATTGTCGAATGCGCGGCAGGGGAAACGGGAGAACCCCGAGACGTGAACTTGTTTTGTCCGTCATAAATTCCACGAAAATCCTTAGGCATTTGAACCTCTGTGCCCTGAGGTGGGAGGTGATCTGCCTGATCACTGTGTTACTGGTCTCCCCTCAGTAAGGAGATGTACTTTGATCTTCGTAAAAAATCCGAGAAGCAATGAGTAAGGTAAATAGCACTAACTCCGTATCTCAAAAGACACAGTTACAAACTCACTGCCAAGTACATAGATGACTGGTATGAGCGACATGGGAGTGATGAACAGTCGGGCATGGCCGTCATGAGACTTTGCAGCTTCGATTCGAAGGGTCATATTTCGAATCCTGCCTAGGGTATGGATGTTCGTGTAAAGTGGCATGGTGGAGCTCTTCCAACAGCTTTGTGTCACTTCTCACTTTTTTCATTCCTGGCTTACCTAGCAAGCTCAGGGACTTGGGAGCATTTGCACCCAATTTCGCGTTCCCTTCTGGGTTTAAATCCAGCATAAGGCATAGTGGGCATAAATCCTAGCATACCATGCATCTCTCTCAAATGTAAATTCTCTAATTCCTTCCCTCCTGCAGTAAGTTGAATGATCATGGATAAGATGACCACGCGAGAGACATACAGGCACATAGATTGCAGCGTCGTCATAATCTAGATGTGGTCTGGCTCCCATCTTCTATTGCAGTGCTAAGTGCGTTGGGTTCACGAGCTAAGCTTGAGCAATATAGTTTCTACAACAACCTATGAAGAATCACGAGCCACATCTGCGCGATGGATAAGTATATTGGTAGTTTGCAACTGGAAGAATGTCTTACCTGGGATGGAGGATGTCTAAGTGTCGAAAGGTGCAAAAACGTAAAACAAAACGGCGCGTAAACATACAGAGTCGCAGAATAAACGTTAAAAACTTTTAGCGTATCTGGAGGACCGAATTTCTCTGTTGACAATGAACACGTGGATTATAGCGATTCATTCAATCGTTCGACTTTGCCCCTGATCGATACGAAACTCATTTAGAGTACACGTTTTGATCCAATTCTGGAGTTTGCATACCTACTAAACACCAATGCAGGGAACAATAAGGGCCAATGTCTCATGATTAACTTCGTTAGGAGGCAAATACTTGCCAATAACAATTTTCTGTCAATGAATATATATATATATATATATTGTTATTGGCAAGTATTTGCCTCCTCCTCGATGATCTAGAAATTTACGTTTATCCAGAAACACCTGTTCATGGAAGACTTGTATGCAGCATATGCTCGCGGGTTACAGAGATTAAGCGACAGACAGTGAAGTGCGAGAACGAGGACAGAGGCCACGAGACGAGAGAAAAGCGTGGGAGGAACAAGGCGCCGAAAGGCTGCGAAGATTCGAAAGCTGCGCGATGAGTGCCGAGTGCGTGCGTGATGCGTGAGGAATCGAGAGCGAATCCGCGCGTGCCAAGTCGCTTTCGCGAGAGCGCTTCTGTCGCGACGTTAATCGGTGCATTGTCCGCCTGCTGTACTGATAATTATAATTTTAATTAATTTTATCGCTGTTCGTGTATGCTTTCAAAAATATTCGTAAATGTATCGATCTCCTGTTACGATTTTACAATGCATCCTATTTAAAATGTATGAATATTGCAATTCGTGTACTTGTACTAGTCTGTAACGTGTACATTCGTCTCGTTTTCCAATGCATTTTATCTCTAAAACAACCGTGATGATCATCTTTTGAATAGCTCTTCTTTACTCCGAAGAATTACATGTACCATTCCGTCACTGATGTTTATCCTTTTTAACGCAGTCAACTAACGCATAAATTAATTTGCGATATCTGTGGAGCAAGTGAAAGTGCCCGAGACAAAACATTTCTTGCACTCAAGAGAAATGAAAGAAGCATTGCGTGCAATGTTTCAGGCAACGCTAACAAATAATTAGATCTGTCTGATAAAGATGCATACACTGACTATGCCTTTTGCAAATTCTACGGTTCTCGTATTTTATCACGCAATCTTTATGCGGCAGTTTTACAATTTCTTCGAAAGTCCAATTTTTTATAAGTATCTTTATTCGTCACTTCGTTTTCCTTTACAAACTTCCTGCACTGCCGAGGAAGCATTGCGACTAAATTCAACATCCGAGCGGAAGCAGAAAAGCAGTGGGTATATGGTTAAGGCGGAAGCCAAGTGCAAAGCTCCGTTGCTAACGTGTTACTGTTGAGAATATGAACCCGCACAACGGATGTAGGAAACTTGCCAGCATTGTTAAATATCCGGCTCGCCCGCGAAAACATCAGTTAACTGCATCGGTTAACAGCTACATCCTTTTATGAATTATACAGCCGTCGAAAGAGAAGCCCAGTTTATTTCCCATGTGATAAATATTTCTAAATTGTAAGATCACCTATTAATCAAATGACATTATAAATGTATATAATGCTTATATTCCGAGTAAATGACATTTATACATTTACGAATATTCTTTATGAAACTTAAGTTGATAGTCTGAGGAAAAGACAGAGGCAAAAACAGTTCGAAAAGACAAGTTTGTATCTCACAAGGAGTTATTCAATTGACATAATTTGAGTTCATCCTGCACATTCTTCATATTCTTGTAACTATCATGGCTAATTGAAAACAGCAAGGGAAAAAGCTTCTTCTTAATCTCTTTGTTTGCATAAATGAAAAATTTAGTACGTGTGAGCAGCAGAATCGAGACCAGTTTGTTTCTCTTTCACGATTTGTCCGAAACAAGTTTGCATTCTAATACCATGCTTAATAAAAACAGTTATTCGTAAAAAGGCTGTTAAAATGTCTACCAACTCGAAATGACGTAATGCCCGAAATGTCGAATGGTGAAGTGCAAAAACACAGTATCGCGCGTGCCAAATTTCCGTGATTAAATGTGAAATTAGTAGAGAACAAATTAATTTCTCCCCAGATTTATAATAATAATAATAATAATAATAATAATAATAATAATAATAATAATAATAATAAAGCCTACATAAACCCCTATCGTGCAAAGACCTCTTGTTTGAAAACAGTGTTAGCTCACATTACACATCAGATGAGCTACTTCTGATGATGGTTGCTATAGTTTTGTTTTTCATTAATTTAACTCTGACTTGCGCATTTCTCCTTCCACCTTAGTCTTGTCTTGAGACATTCGTATCTATTTCTTTCCTGCCATTTTCTGTAGTTCATTGCACCATTTCGTGTTCTGTCTTCCACATTTTTCCTTCACCGTGTTCCTCCCTTCCCATCTTTCTGGATACATCCTAGCAACGTATCCTCCCCATTTCCACTACAGTTCTTAACCATTGTCTGTGCATCTACTACGTTGTTTTTCTTATTACTTCATTTCTCATTTTCAGATTTACTCGTTCTCAAATCGTTCCTTTTTCTGTACCTCATTCACCCTACCATTTCACCCTCTTTCGTTGTAATTATGATCACAATTATTAAAATCATTCACATTACGCAATTTACAATTTAAACTAAATGTTTAAACTTTGCGTAGACAAGGTGTCATTTGTGACGTAGTCTTATTTCACGAGGAATTTGTGGTATTATGCACTGTTTTTCATTCGATTTTGATTGAAACATGAACGAATTTCCCAAAATTCAAAAATAAACGAACGGAATCTGATGAAATGATACCAGTCATGACGAACCTTCACCATGTTCATGAAGCGTATTGATGGATAAATATTCACAACAGCATTTAATCTCACCCTGTCCTTTCATCATCATATCATCACTATCAAAAATGCATCCATTTTTCTTCACTTATCTTGCTAGAGAGTATCCTAAAGACCTAGACATGAGAGTTAATTGTTTAATTTTTTAGTTCGAATTTTAAACCCGAACTAATGGTAGTGAATAGCAAGTTAATGATTTTAATAACTATGAATATAATTACAATGAATGAGGGTGAAATCGTATAGAATTGATGAGTTGAAAATTTGAAATAAAAGACGAGAAAACAAGAGAACGAGCATGTCCATGGCGAACTCAATATTTTTACTACAAATTTCACAAGGAATGACCAAAAAAGGCTCGCCTCGATCTGCTAGGTTAAGGGCATCCCTACCATCATCGCGACATACCATGCTAAAAGTAATGAACAATAAGAATGTCGCCAGTCACGCGTGACTCTCACCGCCTTTCAATTGTTCCCGCGCGCACCGGATGCGCGGTGGCAGAGCTTTCGAGGAACTCGCGGAGGGTGTCACCTCCAAGAGAATAGCCTTCCCCTCCTCCGTTGAATCTCATATGCCAGAGGCATTCGTCAGTAATTGAAGGCGATGCACGTCAATCGTGACGCACCAGCCCCCCTGCATCGAGCTTGTCACCACACGATGCAGCAACAGCGATTCACCGACGCACATGCGTAGCCAACCTACGTCGTTTATGAGGTGGATTACGTCTTTTCGGAATGTCGATTTTTTTCGAAAGGTGAACATTATTTAATCCACGACCCACATGTCAGTCTCCCTGTTTCATACTCTCACAAAAAAAGTGTTACATTTGAATAAGATGTTTGCTTTTAGCAATGACATTAAAGGAATTTGTTCTTAAAAATAAGTGCTGTCAAATGGGGTAACTTCGAACACTTTTAGGGATTTCCGTCAATTTGAAGATAAAGATGATCATCGAAAGTCACATTATAAATTAGAGCAGATTTCCTCAACTGTGTTATACATAATTCTAACTTCAGATACGATGTTTGCAATATGTTTGATACACAAAAGTCGAAAATGTAGGCGAAGCAGCATCTCACGAATGTGGGCAACTTCAGTCACTGATGAAGTGATATGAGAACGAAGTTATCCACACGTGCCATTAATTTCGTCCCTTCAAACCGCGAAGAGGTGGTTTGTGATCGAGTCTTTCCACGATTTCTCTAATCCCTCACTTGTTCAGAAATCAGAAATTTTCTGAAAAAAGTATCTCTTTTTACAGATATAACCTCGTTGATAAAATACTGATTGCCAGATATTTCTCATTTTTGAAGGCCTAAAGATTCAAAAACTAACCCCAAATTCTTGGATTTTTTTGTGAGCAAGCATTTCGTTTTTCAATAATCAAGTTTCTGTCTCTGTAAAATTATTAACGAAGTTTATTGGTCGGAATATGCAACGCCGAGGAGTTTGGCCGGTGAGTGTCTGAAATTGTATTTTTCGCAGAGCCTGATTACCTCTTCAAAGATGAGACTTTTAGATTTATAGGAGAAGAATTATTAAAAAATAATTAAACATTTTCTCAATTAACAGAAAATAAAACCCGCCTTCAACTTTTGAGATCAAACTGCACTGACAGCAGACAGCAGTCAGCTCATCCAGCGAAAGGCAACGGTTTTAATACTCCACACCATCCAACATTTTTTAATAATTTTATTTAACTTATTTAAATCTATTATCACACATTACAACAAAAAATCGCTTATTATAATATTAAACCTATCATGGCAACATAGTGCTAAAGAATATTTCCATTATTAATTCATATGATTTGTTTCAAATTTCAAACTAACGGTTGTTTTAATTACGAACATAGTGTATAAAAACTGAAATTGCCCTTCTCATTTCTATCCTTGTGAGCATCCGTCTTTGGTCCAGTGTCTGCGCTGTCTGGAAGCTGCTGCGAACCCGCTCCTCGGGTCTCAACAGGCGGGGGCTCGTCGCCCACGATCCGGGGGGCGTTGGAGGCGGCGGGGTGGGAGGGGCGCGTCCAGCTGACGCGTGCCGCAGCCACTTCCGGCGGGGCAGGTGCGCGTGCCCTACCGGTCCCGGCCGGAAGTCCAACCGAGGGGCCCCGTTGCCCCCCCTCTCCCACACCCGGTCACCCCTGCTGACAGCGCCGCCATATGGCCACTCGGCTCCAGCCCACTCTTCATTTCCCAATTTCATCTGCGTAATTCTATGTCCGAGCTTGTTTATTTGGCGTGGTAAAGCACAGTAACAGTTATTACATTTTTAAGCGGTAGCTTTGGATAAAAAAACTGGGCTAGGTGTGCGAGACCTGCAAATATACGCCAAGCACGAGCTGCAAGTAAATTAACTTTTGGAAAGAGAATTTCATTATCAGATAACGCCTAATTGAGAAATTTAGAACAATGTTCAACAATCTCAAAGGAATGATCATGTTTATTACATTTTAATTGCCGAACAAATTCCTAATATTGAAGTACATAATTTATGTAAGTTTATCTATAGTCATTATTTGGAGGACATTTAATGAAAATAAATCAGGAAAGATGCTTGAATAACGCAGAAAAAATTGGGCGATATATTTTGAATGTTGTCAGATGCCTCTTTTGATGCAAACGAGATACGAAGACTTACAAAATAGCAAGAAATGCGCATAATTTTGTTGAAACCAAATAGTAAGACGAGAAAAATACGAATTAAATGATATATATTTCGGTCATCTACAATTATGGTAATTTAAAATCCAATTTTAAGCGCCTGGAAAAGTTTCATTTCCTAAGCAAAAATAGAAAAGACTGCTTGGTCGTGCTTGTGGTCACGAGAAATCCGTGGTTTCTGAACATACCTTCAACGAGCGATGCGGGGCATGAAACGAATCGCATGTCTTTGTCGCTGTAAGGAGCCTTGACCCCTGGGCCACGTCATCGGCCGTTCTGCGCGCTTTCCCCCTCTTCGGTGGTTATTACTCCGGTAAGGCGCGGGGGTAGATATCGCACGGTAGGAGGTCTCGAGGGGGGAAGCACACTCTCGTAGTGGCTCCGAGGCTCTCTGGTAGACTGTCACACTCCACAAAAAATAGGTGAGGGTCCGTGTAAAGAAACCCATTCCAAATTGCGTTGACGTACAAGAAAGCCCTCCGGAGGGAGGTGGATGACTAATACATTGGCAGCGGTGAGGGCGAAGGTGGAGCAGGGCATTGGTGGAGGTGGGGGCGCCAAGATTGCACAGCGAGAGCATGCGTTTGAGTGACGGTTTATCGTGTTCACTAGCACGAGCTGTAACGTAGCTTTCAGTACGTAAGCTTTCCATATCTTAATACCGTGGTTCGAAATTGTAGTTACTTGCTGTGGTATATCAAGTGGAGAAATCGGGTTCACAAGTGGATTTCCCAGCGTTCTTCAACTTCATCTGCTTCGTGCTCTACCGTTCTCCATCGATCACATAATTGCCAACGTATTCGTAAATTAATTCTGTTCCTCACAGTCTCAGACGTTGGAATAATAAAGCAGAACGATTATTGAACATAATTGTTTAGCCATTAATAAACCACAGTCAAGATAAGTAACTGCTTTAATGTGCTTTTGAGCAAAAAAACTAACGAAGCACTACAGCAACCAAAAGCTTCGGAGTTGTAATATGTTGAAGCTATTCTACAACCTCATATACGCCCACTCATCCATTTTGTCTCTAACCCAACCAGAACTTTTCACAGACAACCAACAGAACGAAATTTGTCGTAAGTCTGTTCCCAGTGCATTTCAAAGGGTACAATCACAGGGGACATTACCCACGTTCGATGTGACACTGCTGTGAAAGCCACAAGATAAGTAATACCACCAGGGAACGCCACTCATTTCCTACGAAGACAATGTGTTGATTAAATGTTTGTTTCCGCTGTGCTAGCGGTGCCACTCCCAGAGCACTCCAGCTTGGTCGATAATGGTCGATGCGGGTGCTTGTCTCTTGGTGAAAGTCACCGGGGTGAGAGACAATACCAAAGGTTTAAATATACAATCTTTTTTTTAATGTACTTCTGTTCATTTCTTGGAGAAAATGCATTTCAACAAACACCTGGCGTAAAAAGTATAAGGCGAAAAGCTCACTTCACTTAAACTTATGAGCTGTCTAAATAATAATGAAATATGGTATACCATATCAAAGTTCTTTAACGAGATTAAGAATTTGGACCATGTCTAGGGAGATCATTTTCTCCAACAATTGCGATCTTGATGATAGTTTTCAAAATCGCAAGTGAACATCATGATCCTCTACGGCTTCTGTGTACGAGGTCAGGTGTACCACTATCAGGTGTGTTGATCAGAACTGTAACTTCCATAGATCAAAGACATGGAGGTGGAATGGCACTTACAAAGGAAAAATAATTCTCACACATCCTAAAGGACAGTTCTTGCGTTAAAGTAATCGAGCGGTGTTCTTCATTTTGTAAAACACTTGGGTGTGGCTACATGACTGCTTGTCCAAGGGCTTCGCTGCGTCGAGGCGGCGGCAGAGGGGCCAACGGTGCTGCCAGTCCCGTTGCCCCACGCGAATTGGGTCGCCGTATCTCGCGCCCTATCGGCACTCCGGCGGGGCTAAATTAACAATTAATTAGGTGCAGCGCACAGCACGGAGCGCCAGGGGCTGAGGCTGTTGAGGCGGTGCAGGCGGAGGTAGGCGGAGAAGGACCGGCGAACGACAGTGGGAGGGCGGGAGGAGGATGGCGAGGGGAGGGGTGGGAGCGGGCGGGGAGGGGTCTGAAAAGGCGCCGTCGCCACCGCCGCTGCCATGGCGCGTGTGGGAAGCCCCACTTTCTTTGTGTTCCGAGTTCCCACGAGCGCCATATCCTCTGGCCGCATCCGCCAGCATTCTGCCGCTCACTGCATCAACGCCGATTTCGCACCCGCCGTCGCCCAAGCTGTCCCCTTCCCTCGCTTTCGTCTTCACCACCAACGTCGTCTAACACCCCAAAAACTCTCCACAACTGCTTTCTCAGCCGAATTGAAAGTATCCTCCGCCTGCGTCACCCCTCACCGCTGCTCATTTCTAAGTTTCCATCCATGTTGCATTCGCTCCTCCTCACCACCAGGTGCCACTTATTTGAGTTCCCAGTTCTGTTGCTGCAAAAGTTGCATCAATTGTTGCATTTCAGGGTGTCACAGTCTTCCACTTTCAGTGACATTTCCATCATTATCCTTTCAAATAACACCACATCCACCATATTTACCATTCTTTGATTTTCTTACAAATATTCACCTGTCTTGTGTTCACTTCTCCCGCCCTCTCAGCTACTGTTATACGTTCCTGTCTATTAGGTTGCATCTTCAGCTGCACCATTGCTTCCTACTTTCAAACTCCGCTTGTCGTTCTTAGAAAGATTTCCTATTAAATGTAACGATTAATCTTCCACATGGCCTAAACAAGCAGTCCGTTTTCGAATCCACCCTGTTGTTACAGCTTTTTCGAAAATGCATTAAGATTTCATCTTTATATGCGTCACCCAGAATAAATGAGATAATAGTAACCTTGCCCCACTTAAATTTACGAAAGATACTTTAACTTATATTCATTTCCTAGATATCTTTGTATTGCTAAAAGAGTTTCCACCATTATACGGCCCATAGGCAAGAGAGCACACTTCCGCCACTCAAATCATGAAAATCTTCATCCCTGCTATGAACTCAATTTTTTCCATGATACTTGGTTCACATACAGACACACATACATACACATACACACACATACACACATATACACACACACACACACATTTATACATACACACATTTATACATACACAAAGTGGTAGGCGGGCGAACTGGACTCGCCGGTATATATGCACGTTCACCGTAGTCATCGTCTGTTCTATTCGCCGTCGATTTCAACGCTATAATCCCTAACATTGCCAATGAGTATCCTCGGCCTTGTACAATTTCCTCCATCATTCGTTGAATCGCCCACCTCGTTTCCCTCGCTGCCTCTCCTTTCCGCTCTCTCAAGCGAGTTCCCAACTCCATTTCCGCCTGTCGCCGTCCCATCTGCTTGCGCATCCTTCGCATTCGCCGCCGTCGCTGCCCTCAGCGGCGGCCTCGCGTTCGTTTACTTTCACGCCTTCTCACGCGGAGCGCGTCGCCGCCTCCGCCTCCGCCGAGGCCGCGACGCACACAGCGGAGAATGGGCACCAACAGTCCTTTCTACTACGGGCAGCAAGCATTTCGATTATTTGCCTTTCACCTCTATAAAGTTAGGAAATTTGAAGTAATGTAAGAGTTTCCTTTCTTTAAAAATACAGTTTATGAACATTTATAAAAATGAACAGACTCCAAACTATTATATTTAATAATTTATTTATAATATTTGATTTATTTAGGTTTATTTTATAATGTATTTTTACATAACCTTCATTGCATGTGTGATTGAGATACACGAGTGATTTGATTATCTAATGAATAATAGAGGTGAATGAGAAATTTTGGAAACAAGTTGGAGAAGTGAGAGAATTCTTAAAACTCGCTCAATTTTCATATGACCTAGCCATGTATCGAACTCGGGGTCTATCGATGAATGGCGTATCCGCTATCTATTACACAGTGAGCCCCTTTTTTCTGCATTATTATTATTATTATTATTATTATTATTATTATTATTATTATTATTATTATTATTATTATTATTATTATTATTATTATTATCATTATTATCATTATTATCATTATTATTATTATTATTATTATTTTTTAATAGATTATATACAATTAAATTATATTATAGATAAACGTACATTATAGTTTAATTAAGATGGAATGAGAATAGTACGGTTATTTGTTACTCGGCCCGGCTTTTCTTTGAAGGAAGTTCTCTTCCTATAGTTTGTTTCTTCCCACTCTCAACTTTTGCGTCCCTTAGTTGATTATCAAAGAATCGAATGTACGAATAAACTGATCACTTTTCTAAGAGAGACTACTACTTCTAGAGGTTGGTTGCGTATTTACGATGGTTCCAGTCAACATCTAGATTACTAGTAATTTGCATTGCGCCAAAATTGAAAGAAAACTATGCAGCATTCATCCGTGCGAAAGGTGGTTTTGTTAGATACCCAGGAATTCGAGAAAGATCAAACTAAAATGAATCAGTTTCAATTTTGATTTAAAAATGCAAATATTTGATTGTGTTAATCCGTCCATTCTAATGCGCATACGGACCGAATTCCAATACTCGGTGTGACATTCCTTACGACGCAGCTGGCGTCATACGATAGTAAGGCTCGAAGGAAGAGGCCGAATGTCAATAAATATTTGCTATTCAGATGGTGTGTTATGGGACAACTTTTTTCATACTCTCATTATATAATGAAGTATTTTATAAATCCTGTACTATGTTTTTGTTAATAATATACTATTATATATAATTTACATGAACTTCCATCCGTTCATTAAACGTAGTAACATAAATTACATTGAGAAATGAAAGAGGTCATCTTCGTCAACATTGTATTTTTATTCAGATAGCTGACTTCCGACGGCTTTGCCGTCATCAACAGTCTCGCTGCTTTCGGCAAAAGTCGGTAGACAGTGCCTGGCGGCTATCTGAATAAAAATAATATTTTGACGACGATGACCTCTTATTTCTTCTCATAAGAACGTCAACAACACCAAATCAGATTTCCCACAATTTATTACATTACAGACAGAATATTACTTATAATCATGAGTTACATATTACAGAACTTGGAATACATACTTATAACATTTTTTTAAAATCAGTTGAAACGGATTGTTAAATTTAAGGCGTCATTCTCGAACCTGTAGTGAAAATCGCTCAATCTAAACTGTCTAAACTACGTACAGTCTGCTGTAGAATATTTCTCGAAAATAATTTGCCACTCACACGGTGAAACGGGTTTAAAGCTAATTATTTCATTACCTGCGTTTGATTTGGGTAACTAAAGTGTAACACGGATCAATTTCGGATCTTCGTTACCGCATCGACCGATCTTGTTGAATCTCTGTTCTTCGATTTAGCCCAGCGCGTTCTCTGCCAGCGAGGCCCGTGTGGGCCAGTGTGCGTTGGCGGCCGGACGCGTGCCTCCGCCGGGTCGTAAAACGAATTTCACCAAGAGCAGCGCGGCGGCGCGCCGGCGGGTGGCGGGGCGGGGCGTGGCGGGGCGAGGCGGGGCGAGGCGGGGCAAGGCGGGGCGAGGCGGGGCGAGGCGGGGCGAGGCGGGGCGAGGCGGGGCGAGGCGGGCGAGGCGGGGCGAGGCGGGGCGAGGCGGGGCGAGGCGGGGCGAGATGGGGAGGGCGGAGGAGGGGAGGGGCGGAGAGGGGGCGGGGACGGGCGGGGACGGGCGAACAGAAGGCGAGGGAAGAGGTGCCTGCCGATGGCCTCGCCCTTGGCCCTGCACGCGCGCGCGCCACGCCGCCGCGCGCTGGGACGGGGTGGGATCATATTCATGTTTCAAGGGCGCCGTCTTTCACGAGATTTTCGACACGTTAAAACCCTGGATAACCGAAATCTTTAAGGCTGAAAGGCGGCAGCAGCCTCGGCCCGAAGGGTCGCGGGTTTGAATCCCGGGTCCGGCATGGATGTTTGTGTGTGCTTGTGTTGTCCTTACACGTTCTCCCTACAGTTCCCCTTCCCTTTAAAACTCTCAGTGGTCGCAATATGACCAAAGATGTTGAAAAGCGATCTTGAAAAAAGGCGCTAGTGGTGCAGTTTAAACTGTCTACGTTACTGCGAATTTCTTTATAAAGAAGTTCATAACACTTTTATTCACCTCTTCAGTTTGCATTGATGTATGGAGTATAAGGTAAAGAAACTACTCTTCATATTTCGAATATACTGAAACGAAAATATGTATTCGGATATTTGAGTTTCTTGGTAAAGGGTGATGAATAGTTGTATCAATTGAGAATGAAGTACATTGGTTGCGACTGAATCTGAATAACAAAAGAGCTGTAGAGGAAACATATCTATTAATAGAATGTATTTCTAATTCCGTAACTTAAGCTTCGTTAAGGAGGTCCTAGGTAGTAGTCCCGACGGAGACTATTCAACACCAGCTAAATAAGTAGGATAAATATGTGTTCTGACTGGATTCAAGAGACTGGTCACTCCGATCGGTCGATTTGATGGTGATCGATTCCAGCTGGATGCTGGAGGAGTTCCATCAACAAGGGGTAACGATGCGCGCGCGTCGTTTTCTTCCCCATCAGTGCTCGTTCTAATCCAGGGCCAACAATGGGACAACCCCCCATGCTCATGTGGTGGATTCTCCATCGAATGAAAATCTCTGACAAGTGTCAGAGGAAACGGGATGCTGGGCTCAGCAGACTCATACATGTGATTCCTGGTAGGAAAATCGCAGTAAAGAGGTGTTAACATCAAAGAAGGATGAACATTTGGCAGAAGTAGGCGATATTGAAATTTAAAAGTAATTAATAGTCAATTCAAAATAATTCACGGTTCCTTTTCTAATTTATACGTTCTTGGCGATGTTGACGATTAGCATTATTTTGCCGAGAACTAAGTTGGATAGCTGTATCGAGTGGAGTCACCGTCCGGAGAATTCTGGAATCCAGCCGTTTTCTTCGGTTGTTTTCGTTGTTTCCACGATCAATTTCAATCGCATGACAGCAGTCTCTCGATAAGTGGTCACGAATCGTTCGCAGTGCTTCCTATAACGTTTTAATTCTTAGTTTCGGCATTGCACATTTCTAAAAAGCAATGAATTAAATTTATTTAATATCCCACTACTCGCTAATACCACGGGAACAAGTTTACTCGCGCGGAGTATATAAAACATCATCAAAAAACTGAAATATTAGGTAAGGAAGAAGATGTACAGAATCAGATAAGTGCATGCCTGTTTCGTAAAGTAAACTCGATAAAAAATATCACTCAAAGTACGTCTGCAAGTATTCTGCGGGCACTTTTAACAACCACAACAGAATACATATAACGATTCTATAATTTGTAAGAATAATATCTCTACACACATTTAAATTTACAACTTCAATTGAACAAACTGTTTTAAAAGTATTACATGAAAAATTTAACAATGAACAAAGGGTGTTAGAAATGTTTTATCAACCGTTACGTCCACAATTTTTTTTCGTTCAATCGCCATCCACCCTATTTACCAATTTGATTGAAGGTGTACAGTATCTTGACTTGTCAGTCTCCCCACAGACCAGGCCAAAATCGCCGGTCATATGAGAATCCCTATTTATTTTTGCACCAGGGTCCGACAGTTTGATTATTTTGTGTATCGGGGCACGTCAAATGTTATAGTCATTAGTACCGTAAGTGTAGTGAACTCTCGGGATGTGGTGTTCCACTCCTGCTAGAACAAGAAATCCTTCGCTGACCTACACGGCAGTCGGCGAAGGTTTCCTCCTCCTCCTCCCTTAGCGGGGCATTGCCCCACGACGGAACACGCTTTAAGCTCCCGCCAGCTCTCCCGTCATGTGTATTAGTCTAGTGAATGTAAGGGTGCACGTGTACGAGAAAAGAGGAGAGGGCAATAATGAGGAAATATCGTGCACGTTCCCTGTCCCGTTTATTAGGGTATGCTCCGGGATTCGTCTGGTGGTCATCGAAGAAACCACGGAAAATTAACAAACAGTGCAGCCGGGACGTGAGAATACTCCTTCAGACAACGTCTAAGTCCATCCTAGCTAGCACCATCCTGATGGGTCTAAAATGCACCAACGTCCAGACGTGGACCCTAGGACCTCTCATTCAGTCGCAATAGTCAGACAAGATAAACATCCCCCGACCGGCCCGCTGGCCGCAAGTGCGCCGGGTTGTCTACCTCGGCGAGGCAGGCAGGCGGGCGGGCGCGGCGCCGAGGGTCATCCTCGGCTGTACTCGGCCGCGGGTTGTTACTGGAGCGGCAAAAACGGACGCGGCGCCACCGCCGGAAACGAGCGAACAAGCAGGCGGCGTGTTCATGCGGCGACGGCAGCGGAGGCCGCGCGGCGCCCGGCCGCCAGGAAATCGCAAGAAGCAGATGCCTCTCATTACTGCGGCTAAATCCCAATCCGACGTTCGTTGCAGTTTTATGGCGACGAAGGCGAATAACCTGGCGCCATCACTTTTTTTGATTTTGATACGCTAGAACGCTGCTGGAACTAATTAAGGGATAGCCATAAGTTGTAAAAATATTTAAGTTTTCTAATATTTATTTATTTTTTGTCTCCTTGTTAAAACTGAATAGATTAAAAACGAATAATAATAATAATAATAATAATAATAAATAATAATAATATAAATTTTTCCTCTAGGGTTATTCCTTCTTTCAAGTGATTACACGTTTAACAGAATTCAATACGTTTAGAAAAATTAGAAAATGAAAGAAGAACGAAAATTTTAATATTTTTACAGTACTTCAAGTCTAACAGAAGATCACGAACAAACAACAGTTTTGCTTCAAACAGTTGCATAATTATCAAATAAAATGCAATAGTTGTGTTTTTATATTTTTGTTAAGACACCTCTTACCGTTTTGGTAAAATATTTTGATTCCTGTATTCGAATTTTTACATTCCCTTAGAGAATTTTCATATTCTTATTATTTAGGTACTAGCTCAGTAGGTTTTTTCCCACAATTTAAACCATTTTAAAAGTATTTTTATGTTAATTGACATTTTAAATAATTTAGGACACGAAACAAATTGTCCATCAAAAGATCGAGTCGCACCGAATGACATTTCGTTTGATTGTAATGGTGGACCAAAAGTGATCTCACTGTAAGTGACTGACGGAATGACGGTCGGAGGGACATATGCAGGTTACCCGATTACTGTATGTTGATTTACACTATATTTTATTTTTTTTATAACGGAATAGTTCAAGCCTGTTCGATTGTCTGAAAACTTCTCCGTTTTTTTTTAAAAAATTTTAGCATACTATCATCTTATATTTTCTTTTAGAATTAATAGCGTATTTAAACACTAGATTCAAAGTTAGTTTGTAGTTATGTTTACTGATTTGAAGCGGCAGAGGAAAATAACATTTTGAGGTTCTTTTACAAAATTCAGCAGTTACGAAATTTCGTTGCAGAAATTGGTTTAAAAAAAAAAATTACAGGTAAAACTGAATGTAGTTTTAAATAAAAAACATTTATAAATAAAATAAAGTCAAAAATAAAATTCAGATTAAAGAATATTATATTTTAGTACTATCAACACACAGGAAGTATCTGATAAAAAGGTTTTGTACTGAAGAATATGGTAAATAATGTTTTGTTTTTAAACTACGGAATTGTAATATTTCAACATGTCAATCCGAAATTTCTTTTAGAATCCAAATACACAAATATATCTTTCAGGTTAGGGAATGAAGGAAATAAACGACTTTCTGTTTCTGGAGAGTGAAGGGATGTCACAGTTACTAACATGCATCTTATGTTCGGTTTATCTGGGGATCTAAGAAACAGACACGAAACAATAGCGTGACTGTCTCTGCGTTTAAAATTCTCTCTTCCCCATTCTCCTTTCCGAAATGAAGATACACAATAGATCCGCTTTTGTTTTCAGCTTTCCATTTTTTCGAGTATAGGGCTTAATCCCCCTTTCTTCAGAAAAAATATATATTGACTCTACCTTCAAGCATATCAAAGGAAAAATGCAATATGTTTTGCCCATGATGAAAACACTGTTTGCAAGTTAACATCTCAATAGTTTATAGTGATGCAAGTTGTAAAAGTGGCATTGTGCGAGTAAGAAATGGTTTAACATGAGGCTAATATGCTGAGTGACGCAATCCTATGAGCAAAATAAAATCACTTTTACCACGTGCATCATATACTACCTTTTAGGCGGCCTTGCTAACATGAATTTTATATTAATTTAAGCATACAAATCACTGCTTCATTAAAGTTAGTAGTAGCTAGTGGAATCAGTCGAAATTATTTTGTTTTCATTTTTTGATTTAGTGTTTTACCAGGACATTTGAACATCGTCTCACTTTTACGGCTAGTGCTAGAATTTGGAGTTTTAGCACGTTGTGCATGTGCTAAAAGTTATCGCTTTTACTAATGGCCGTCTACAAAATCTTTAATAATTATTATGACATTCTCAAAGGAGTAGAAAACAACATTAATCCTTCGTTGTAGCAAATGTACGACACAGTCTGCGAAAAGTTTATAATTGACAGTATTAAGACAACTCTGTGAGGATATTCATTCAGCACTAAAACACTGAGAATAAGGCGATTTTCAATGTAAATGATATAGTTATTGAAAAATATAACTATAAATGCCAAATTACATAATAAGACATTACAATACGAGATGTAAACTGAAATGTATTTTCTATTACTGAAATATTTATAATATATGTACAATTATTTGTATAAATTGCGCTTAACTTTAAATTTGCTCTAAACTTCCCACTTGCACTTCCGTACACTGCCAAACCAAACGCGATAAATATATCTCGCTAACATTAGTTTTGACAGTAAAACTGAACATTTATGACAATTCCTAAACAGAAATGTGAAATATTTTTATATATTCTGTATACTATCGAAGGTGAATTAAATTCTGTCTTCAAAATTAAAGAAACCTTGCTTGAAAATGTTCAGTATTATTTCATCACACATCCTCTTAAGTTTCATTCATTCATTTCATTTACTCGGCACATATCAAACAACAAATTTTTGAACTTTCTAATTGCCAAAGATGCACTCGGAGGTGATTTCAAAATCAATTCCTTGCGCAGTTATCTGGCATTCTGCTTACCCCGATTTCTTTCATGGGCTCGTCTCTCCAACTTCCGACCAGCTTATTGACGTCATCTCCCGTAGGCTTCAGTGTGGCAAGCCGGCAAATTCCTCCAGCGATTTCACTTCTCGAGTCCGATTCCAGGTACAGGCACTAGCGAATACAACTTATCTTCGTTATTCGTCCTTTTTTTAATTAAAAGTCGGGTAATTTTGACCCAAACGTAACACTAAGGACTTCAAGTCCTCAAATAATTCCAATCTTCAGAGACGCGCGAGAAAATGATCAATTCACTTCCTCAGTTGACAAACACACCGTCATCTGTTATTCATGAAATACCTTGCTACACACTTTTTTTCAATAGCAAGGCAAGACATTAAAATATATCTCTCGCGCACAATAATAAAATTACTTGTAAAGAAATATTCCTATCAAACACCAATTTGCTTTATTTTCGAAATAAATTTAAATAATTCAGTTTCACACTTATCTAACTCGGTTGTCATATCAAGATGGGCTGTGTCGACTCGCTCATTCTACTCGCGGGACGTCAAATGAGTTTGGTAGAGCTCTGTGTCGCGCGAAAACGTACAACTTCGACATGTGCTCAACCGGCGAAGCCAGGCATACTCAGGCCAGCGAAGTCGAAGACACCGGCAGCGCCGCTCACGTGCACATCCGCCGTCGCGCGGAGGGGCTCAGGCGGCGCGAGGCGGAGGAGCGTAGCACGCGTCGGGCACGCAGCGACCGAGCAGACTGGCGCAGCACGCGTGACTCGCGGCAGGCGGCGCGGACTCGCTGGCGCGGGAAGCGGGGAGGGGGGTGAGGAGGAGAAGGGAGGGGGAATAGTCCCCGCGGGCGAAAGTGCGGGCGAGAACGCGTCACCCCCCTCTACCGCGCGCCCTGCCCCGTCCTGGCGGTGGGGTCCACCCCCGCACCGAGCGAACACCTGCCGCCGGCCCGTGCCGTGCCGCGCCCGCCGCCGCCGCCGCGCCGGGAGGCGGAAACCGTTTGCCCCGTGCCGCGCCGCACGCGGAGGACCGGAATGCTGCGTTGCTCAACAGATGAGGATTCTGGAGAGGGACACTGTTTGGCGTTAGACTCGCGTAATAAGAACGGAATACGTCATTGTAGAATAACGTAAAAAATAATAGTTTGCTGTCTTAAAATTGCAAAGCTACGTTGCCAAAAGATGAAGCGTCTGCATAGACGAGCTTATTAATTTGAAGTTCCGAAAAGAACTTAACAGGAGAGATGGAACTTTTAACAAAACAAAACTCTCAGGAGATAAAATCTGGATACAGTGTTTCAATTATGAAGATTATGATAATTTCTTAAGGCAGTTACTGGAGTTAGTTCCATTATCGAAAATAATTTGTTTAGTTCTTACAGAAAGGGAGCATGCGAAAGATTTTCAAGAGAAATATAAAATTTGCGCCATGATGCAGATATTTTTGACAATTAATCAACTAATTATGTAGCTTTTCAGCCATATTAGATATTTATTTGAAACAGTATTTTTTTTAAATCGATCACAACACGATTCTAATAATCTATGTGGTTAAAGGATATGTTATCAACTGAATTTCAGTTTAAATATTCTCAACCTATTCTGCAATTACCATAACATTTTTAATTGGCATTAATGTAACGGGAACGATTCACTTTCAGTTTGCAATGGCGGGAAATGCTTCATTTGCAAGAAAACTTCAAAACGCCGTGGAGAATGTCGAGCATTTACAATTCTGCACTGTTTGCAAGGCTGCACTTACGTCACGAGTTATGAAAGACCGTCACAAATACCATGTTGAGTAACTTTTTGCACTGCTATTATAACATCCTCCAAGCTGTTTTCTCAATAACAAGTTTACCGAAATACGAACAGACTTAAGGGGAAAGATACTTCATAAACAGTTAAATAACAAAAATAACTATTCTGAAGATGAATTAGCTTCAAACTACAATTAGTCAATTTCGAAGATATCTGAAAATTCTGAATACGAAAATAAATTTAATTTTTCTACCGGGTAATTCTATTAACAATACTACCATTTAAAACAAATGTAGGATTACAAAAACCCCAATATAATACGATTACATACGAATGATGGCATCTGATCAAAAAAAATTGTTAACGCTCTTTCCAAAGTTGAATCCTCTAAGGAAAAGAAATAGGTAATTTTCATAAAAATACATGAGAAAATTACAAGCCATTAAGTGAAACCTATAAGCAAAATAAACAAGAAAAAAGATCGACTATGAGACAGTAAAATACAATTTTCAATTTTATTTAGGAAACAAAAAACCTTTCTTGAAATATTTGTAACAACTGCCTTTTATTGAAAAAATATCCATCGCTCCTCCGCCCCCTCCCCCCAGCACGAATTCAGAGAGAGAATAAAGTTAACTTGGATGAAAGATGCTTACATATCTATTAAACTGGTATTTCAATATTGAGATATAGTCGTATGTGAACCAAAGCCAGGAAAACTGAGATGTAAGAACTAATTGCATCGGCATTGCAGTTACTTGAACAAAACATTTCTGAAGTCTGTTGCTCTCGATATTTAGATCATAGATTGTCTTAATATGATTTTAATGATTTTAACTATTTAATGTGAATTTAAAGATCGGTAACGACATTAACATAAACTAGAAGCATGAAGGAATGAAACCTACTATAGCAACCATTTCAGTTAAGTGCTTTACTGAGATCGTTGTCTACGCGAAAAAAAAACGCAGTTCGGAAGTACAGGAACACGCGAACTCCATTACGGGTCCTCCACCGAATCAAGTGAAGTACGTAATGTGCGACCCGTGCTCCCACATCGCCGATAGGCTAGGACGAGGGGAGGGGAGAGTCGGAAGGGTGAGTAAAATGCAGTTCGGCCGCAAAGGCGGGGAGGATGAGGGCCACCCCAAGCCCTACCCATCTAGATGCTATGCCACCCGCCCGCATCACCCTACCTATCTCATACCACTCCCATTCCACAGCGCAAAACCAAGTCACTCCAGACCCTCCACTCCATGGATCTCCATCTTACCGCGATTATTCTCCGATCTCCGCATATTGCAAACTCCACGCCTCCCGCGCCTTTCTTCGTCGCCCTACAGCCACAACATACAATATCACACCACTCCCTCCCTCGTCAAGACTTGCACGCCACCCCTTCACGGCGATCAGTGACGCAGACTTCGCCTCCCCTTAGTCTTAGTCACGGCCGCCTTTGCCAGCTCAGAAAAGCGGCGGCACCACCCACGCCCGCTACCTGCCGCGCGCCCTTCCCGTTCCTCCCCCGCGCAGCCCAGCTCCCCGATTCGCCTCCCTCAGTCGATCTCGCGGCCCTCCCTGCCGCCCCGCCAGCCGCCGACTCAGACGAGGGCTCCCCCGCGCACTTCCGGAGGGGCTGACGTCAGCCGAGACACGTGCGCGGGACGGGACGGGGCGGGGCGGGGCGGGCAGCGCGGCTGCAGACGTGGGCCGGTACAGAGGGCCACTCCACTGAAAAAAACGAAAAAAAATGGCATATAATGAAAAACAACAAAACACGAGTTTCTTCAGCTTTTTATTAATTATTTTTTTTATTTTCATGACAATATATGTTCATTATGTACCATGTAGCTTTCCATTTAAAGAACAAGAGCACCCATTCCATTTTTTCCAGAGATCCTAAATTTTGAAATTTTATTAAGGAATTAACTTTTTTTAAATATATCTCGTGTCTTTATATCATCAGTCGCAAAATCTGAAAATGACTAACTGAAAACTTTTTTAACGTATTCATCTCTCTCTTATCTCCAAATCATTGCGTAATGAGAGGTAACATGTTTATTGATCGGTTTCTTGCTATTCATAGAAATGTTTGAAGAATAGGGATTTTCCAGAACTTTCATCGTTTGTACTATCAAATCAAATCACGGAAGCAAACATTTCTCGCAATCCAATGTCAATTCTTTATTGACAATTTGACTTCAGTACAACTCCAGTAATTATTCGAGTTAAACAAGGATCGGGCCCACTCGAATACGAAGACATTCGGATGATTGGATGTAGCTCAAAAATTAGTCAAAATTCGTCAATTCTACAGTAAACCTTCATTAAATTCCAGGGCACCGCAATTATCGAAGTTCGTGTTATAAAAATTTGTGTTATCCGAGTATTATAAATGTCCTTATTACCGTAATCACTTGCCGGGCCGAAGTTTTGTTCGCATTACGTAGATATTCGTGTTAGCGAGTTTGTGCTAACGAGGGTTTACTGCATTAACTTCAATTCATAAAATCAAGTTTAAAAAACAAATTAAAAGGTTAAGTATTGTAATATTTGCACAATAAAAGTTTCTTTCTTCCCGGTTTCATCTTCTGACCAATTCTGACGTCATTATTTTTCTACATTCTCGCAAACTAGAATCGCATAATTGAAAATTAGTATAATTGGTCTCACGATAATTAAACATGAACTGCGTATATGGTAGAAGACAGGGTGTAGACATCCAAAGTTTAAAAAAACAAACATAGGAAGATTGCCTACTGTTTGCTGTTTAGATGCGGGCCCCTTTCGGCCCATGTGCCTTGTCGACCCACTGTGCGGGGGAGGCGGGGGCGGAGTCCGCGGCAGAGGTGGCACCAGGTGTGCGGGCGGCGTGGGGTGGCGTGCCGGAGAGGGAGGGGGGAAGGGAGAGGGGGAGGAGGCAGAGCTGTGGGGTTTCCTAAACGTGCGCCCTTCTCCGCTAGCACCGGCTGCGCGCCCTCCAGCTCCGTTTAGGGCCGTGTTACGGCTGCGGTCGGACCATCGCTCCCCGGCTCCCGTCCGCCGAATGGGGGAGGAGTAGTATCAACAGAGGGCATCTCCTGGGAGTTATAATCCTAAATGAGAAAACTATAGATAATCAATCGTGCGTCGGATGCTCTTTCGGTTTCATGATTGCCCTTTTCTTTAGATTTCTCTACCTGGGACTTCTTGGGAGCAATATGAATTTCATTGGTTAAAGTGCTCATTCTTTCAAAAAATGAAATTTCACCTCAGGAACACATCAGGAATCGATGTTTTCTCGTGTGTAAATTTAAAAACTTTATCATTCCGTGAATCTGCTGAAGATGAAAAATTAATTTTATTAGTTTATATTTATTGGCATGGTAATAATTTTCATGAATTAAGTAATAAACTGTTAATGTTTGAACTGTTATTGAAGATAAAAGGTTATTCACCTTACTTACTGGATGAAAAATGATGCTCTTCATTTTACAACAGATAAATATAAATATAAATCGGTATTATATTTATCGGTAAACTGTATGGTCATAACAATCAGCAGACTAGTAATAAATATACCAGAAGAATGTACGACCAAATGGAAAATTAGTTAATAATGGATCGAAATTTTATTTTTGATTTTAAAATTATCTCTGTATAGTATTGTTAACATATTGGTTTTCAACTTCATGTGGTTACTAGCTACGCACATTAAATTTCTATTAATATTATACATCCAAAACCTAGTCGAAAATTTAGACTATGTGCATATTTACACAACTTTGTAGTGGCTAATACTTATATCGTTTATTTTATTACATTTTTAATTACACTTGAGATTAAATTAACCAAACTGAAGGTGATACATCGTATCCAATTTACCATACGCTTATTCTGATGTATTAGCAGTCGCATATGTTGGTCTAAATTATTATTTTTAAAATTAGTGTTATTAATATAATAAGAATAATAATAATAACAACTAGCGGTCTGCAGCAGCAAAAGTGCAGTCTTTCAATTTCTGCACGCATTGGAAATTAGTATTGTAAATACACGACACGTGGGTGTACCCGAATCGCAAATACAAAACAAGTAGTTGACAAAATCTAGAATCGCCATTAATACATGTTCTTAATAAGAACACAATACTTCAATTGCAGAATCGTGCAGTATATTACACATTTTTGTTTAATCTTACGTTACTTTAAAGGTGGGAAATACTATTTCAGAAAATTATAGATTTTTTTGGTAACAGACTTACCGAAGACCATTGTGAGACTAGTATTATACCATGCATCGTTGATTGACACTTCCAGCACATTTCCATTTGTTTTCCGTGCGATCAAAGCGAAAACAATACCAACTGAGGGTGCGAGATCAGTCGCAGAAAATCGATCGACCCAGTTCTAATTTGGAACACTCGTCCGGCGGTCACCCCTGCAGCGAAGGCGCCGTCGACACACGGAGCTGCGATTGAAGGTTTGCATGACTAGTGACGAGAAACTACCCCGTATTTTTCGTTTTGTGTATTTCATTTTAGAGTTCCGTGACACAATCCATTTTTTTTTGGTATGAAGTTGCAATTAAACTATTTTTGTACGAGTAAATTCTTTCACAAGTTCTTACAGTATTTTCAGCTTCAGTAACGTCTATCAGCATACTAATAGGAAAAGTGTGTTCAATACCATCGCGTTGCCAAAGCAACGGTAAGATATGTCAATATCAACACCAATATTCACAAAAAATTCATCGCTTAACATAAGTTCGCCTGTTGTTGTGGTATATCGACTGCGTGTCGGGTGTGTATCGACTATCATGTCTACGTACGTATCGAGTTTACCAGTGTTTACTCAGTTCTAATTCGTTATTCTACGACATGTGGCAAAAGCACTGACATGTCTGGCACCAAACAGCTATAAACTAGTAATAATTTTACTAATATAAATAGTTACGAGGTTAATTTTAGAGATACGAGATATTATCCTATACTTACGAGATATTTTCCTATACTTAAATAATTATCAAATTCATACAACATCGAGCAGGAACTATTATTACGTTCAGCCACACGGCAAAACTGTACCCTATTTTGAGGATGTACGACGTTATTACCTGAGGTTGTTTTGAGTATCATTTCCTTTCCTCCCGTGGATGTGGCGCTCACTCTTACATTCAATCCTCTATTGTCAGTACGTATTTCCCATGCTCGCTGCTGCATTCATGCTTCAACTTCACTGCTGTCAGAGACCTTCACCGCCACGTACTAACACACGCACTTTCTTCCCAGGCCCCTGAACACATGTTCCCCATCCTCTTTTCACGGAATAAAGTAATTCTTGTTTCGTTGCCTGACTTCTAGAATGCCCCCGTCGTCTTCTTGCTTTGTTAATTTAGAATTCCCCATTCAAATCTCGTTTTCTATTCGAAAGATACGCTTTATTTGTCATAGATTTCATTTCGTAATATAGTTGATGAGGATGAACGGCAATGTGTTCGGTATTTGATTTATTTTTTCGTCACAGGAGAATTAAAACTGTATGTCACGTTCGGCGATGAAGTATAATCTGCGAACGTTTTCTTCAGCTCCAGAATCTCTTCCTAACCCTTTTACTGCACAGTTGTAGGATGAATAACAGTAGTAACCAAACGAGTTTAGCAACATTTGAAATAGTAGAAATATTCACCCCGAGTAATAGAAAACTCATTTGTATCGGTAAACAACTACATATTTCAGTTTTTAGTACAGTTAACAAAATAGCAATCTCTCCCCTGGCTCTAGTCCTACTGCAAATTACAAAAGTAGAACACAGTAAAACGTGCGCGTAGTAAAGCTACATTTATGCCCAGAAGCAAAACAGGGGCCATCGCAGCATTCAATGGATAGGAGAAACTGAACGACAAACATGAGACGAAACTGGATGAAAAACCGAGATGAGGTGATATTGACACTAATAAATATCATTCCTACGACGTGTGTTGTAATTAAAACATTACTGTTTTACATGAACATATTTTCCTACACCCTTAAGTAAGTCAGTTTAATTCAAGTAGCAATTTAAAATCGTGATAAGAGCATAATCCTTCATCACGGCGGACTTCATAATATACCCATGTTCATTCAATTCTATAAATTTTAACTGAAATAAAAAAAAGTTTCGAAGATAATCATCATCATCATCATCATTATTTATTATTATTATTATTACAACTATTAAAAATATTGGAGAGATAGTGTCCCTGAAGTTACGCATAAGAAGATAGATGGACACACTTCGTTAAACAATAACTGTTTGCCACTACGAAATGTGTCTGTTGTTGGTGCGACTATCTACACCATTTGATTCCGTAACGCTGCGCCACTGGTTACCATCCAGGCCATTAATTGCACTGAGCATAGTTTCGGACAAAAAAGGTTTTCAACCTGAGCTCAGAGAGATTGCCATATTATTCAACCCTCTTTACAATTTCCTATTTTGGCGTGAAATAGATTTTTCTTTGAAAAATCGATTTAGACGTGACTACAGGTACCCATAGTACCTTAAATGTAGAGTTTTATGAACGTATAAAGAGCCCCATCCACTTTCAAACCAAGCACGTAAGCCGAGCTTGTGACCATTATTACTCTGATGAAGCTGCATTATTTCCAGGATGGAAAGACTTGTGGGAACAATGTGACGGCCACGCATTTATGATCGACTTCGCTAAGTAACATATTTACAGTGAGCCTCGCAAATATACAAGCCTCGCTTGAGCGTGGGCCATGTTCTTAACACGAGCACGGCCCCCGAATTCAAACCTCACTCGTGCCGGTTGCAAATCCGTCACCGCCTCATTGTTCACACAATAAGACAAATTATCAATCTGGGCAAATCAGACTTTACGTGGGGGCTCGCTCCTGCATGGATATTTTGTATGCCACTGCCTAGTTTGCGTAATAACTGTATCTGATCTCTACTTTATTCCCCGATTCTTTGTAATGTAGGCCCATTAAAGGCCGTCCAAGCAGCCCCGGTTCGCCTTGCACGCGGACGGTGTGGCTTGGAATCGTGTCGTGCGCCGATCCGCGTGCCTGCCTCGGCGGCGGCGGCGGCGGCGGCGGCGGCGCGTTCCGCGGCGCGGACTTGAACCCGGCGCCCTCGCGCGCGCGGGCGGGGCTTCCTCACACGAGTGCGGAGGAGGAGGTGGAGGCGGCGGTGGCGGGCGGGAGGCGAGCCCCACTGTCACGCACCTGGCGGCCGCGCCCGACAGCAACGCCGGCAGCGCCTTCAAGGTAAGGACCGCCGCTGATCGAGGAAAGAAGCACGGGCTGCATTAAGACGTCGAACGAACTACGCGTAATTGCTCTCCCAACAAACACAGACGTTAGTGTTGGAAATACGATTAGTTCCGACGAGTTCTAACTTCTACCAACAAGAGCAGTACACGTTCTTGGTTCATGTATTTGCCTTGCCTGGAAACTATATTTCATGAGATAATGGTAAATTTATCATATGCTTTTCAAATAACGAATGATGCAAATTATATGAAGTCACTATGTGATTCATTCCAAATGCCCGTATTTGACCACACTGGAATATCAACGAAGAAAATTGAACTGTCTGTTCACCAGACGTTTCTTTCCACATGACTTGTTAAGTTCTTGTTGACTTCCATTGACTCAATACCAAAATGGAGGACGCTCGTGTTGTGTTTTCCTGATTCCCGAATCCATCAGGTTTTATAAAGCACTCGCGTAATGCAAGTATAAAAAAGACCATTTAAAAAAAGAAAATGTATTATTTGAAGGTAAATATATATGAAGGCCAGATGTAATAGAGAATCATTACATCTCAAAATGGTTCAATTTTAGCAAGGTATTAGATTAAATTAGATAGGTAAATTAAAGCACTGGTATCTAGCAGAAGCGAATAGAGACGCAGGACGATTTTGCGTGTGAAGAAACTGTTACTCGTTAAGGCATGCAGTATGTAAATGAATTAATTACACTCGGCACACAAATTATTGGAAGAGTGACAAATCTCGCCAATTATTGACATCATACAATATTACATAATACCAATCGAGTGATATTTACGTCTTCATTTGATCATTATTTGCTTTGTGTATTTTTGTTGCTTTTTTATAATTTTTTTACACTGGCAAAATGTAAATGTTTTAGAATTATGTTTCCTATTGCAATAACAGGTAGCTTTTTCAGTTTTCTTTTGTCATTTCCAACTGTACACATTTCTCCAAGATTTTTGCAATGGGGAAAACTTTCCCAATTGTTACTCATCACCAGGGGCAAGTCACACTTCATTTTTCAAATACCAATGCTTTAGAAGGCTATCCCTCCTTCTCGAGATTTCCCCAGCCTGTCAAGAGAAAACTGCAGCTCATACATTCTGAAACTCATTTGGGACAATGAAGAGGAAGCCGCCGCGCTACCTTCATTTGGAATTTGCCTTGGAGCTTCCGAAATACGTGTATCCTTAAGATGAAGGTTGGTGAAGATGGAGATTGGATAAATTAAACGAAGATGTGAGTGAAGCCTACATTAGCCCAAGTTACTCAATCACAAACTAAAGCGAGAGCAATTTTCTTTTTTTAGAACCGTCTTCACGCAACGTGTTTACTTTTCATGAATTTAACTTTTCTGATTGTTAATGTTCTTTGAACATAAGAAAGCTGAGAAACAATGTTTTGTATTATCAAGAATTGACTGAATTCGCTTAAGTCATAAAATAGTTCACTTGTTATATTATATTTCTAAATATTACTCTTATGGTAATGTCCAAAATAATGTGTGCTTTTATTAAATGAAGGCGTTCACAACAACTATGAAATTAGTCTCTTATGTCCTTTATTATTTTCATGTGTTTTAACAAATAATAAAGTAGAATATATGACACGTGCATTAAACTGTTTGAAAATATGGGCCAAATTCACAATAAACGTTTGTAAACATTAGTTTCGTGTATTTACTGCGATATTTCTACTCATACTAATCTCCCTTTCTAATTAAAACATTGCAGATTTGTTTCTCCAGCTAGCGGGGTAAATTTTGTATAATACTTCCTGAAAGACATGAGGTTGCACTCAATTATTGCCAAAATATTCTCCCGCACATTAAGATTTAGAAATGATTGCATATTTTATGGCATGAAGTTTCTAGTTATCCAAAAACACAAAGGCTTTTAAATTGCCTAAAAAAATTTTTGTTACAATATTACGAAACGGGGAGATGAGTATAAACATTGTACCCGAGTGAATAGTCAACACTGATTTATTCATTCCAGTTTTTAGCAATTCACTGGGTTCTTTATTTAAGGATGAGTGTACAGCATTTCGTATTCAAATAATTTCCTCAAAACAGACATTTTTTTATTAACTAAATTGGCATATTTTAGTAAAAAATATGGATTTGCTTCGTGAAATATGAAAATTAGCAAGTAAAAATACGGAAACACTGACAGCAATTTTAACTCAAAGATCCTAGGACCACTTACATGGGAATACGTATTTATCACGAAAATTACTATTTACCAAAAGAAGTACTTCATTAGCATTACATAAACGAGAGCAGCAGAGTTTCTTCTTAGAACAAACCTCGAATTTCCGTTTCTAGTTTATGATCTCTGAAGTTAGTACAGACCTTTAATTAGCATACTTTGTAGAATGTACATTATTCATCTATAATTTCTGTAATCAATGAATACAGGAATTATTTCCTGAACATGAATTACGAAAATGCTATCTAATACGCTCAGTTCTTGCAAAACAAACACAAAGCAGTATTGATCGATCTCCGAAATCTATTTATTAAGCACCATTAAGTTAGAAGTAGTTACTGAGAATCTTTATGCCTATAAATCTTCTACAACCGTTTCCAAATTCCCAAAAGATGGAAGCAACCGAACCGAATACATACATTCAAAAGCATTGTTCTCCCCCAATTCAATCCACTTTAAAGCGTCTCAACTAGTCAAACACATATTGCCTCGCGTGAACGTAACTATCGATTTAGGGTCCCCTACAATGCAGCTATAAATACGGAAGAAATGCATTTTTAAAAGAACTTTGTCTGTCTACCTGGGCGACCCTTCTGCGTCCGACGCCCGCATGGGGGAGAGGTGCCTTCTCCGGCCTCCTCTCCTTATTCTTCTCCTCTTCCTTCCTACTTCCTGTTACTCATGTAAAATGCATCGAGAAAGCTCAAAAATATTTATGCAACGGGGTTTGATCTCCTTTCTCCCCTGCTGCTGGCGGCACAGGATCGCCGATCGAACGACCCTGCCGATTACGTGAATGCACCCCAGAATGCGACGCAGCCGGATCGCTTTGAAAAGCTCTAGAGAAAAGGCAATGGAGCGCAGTGAGCCTGGTCAAGCTTTCTTGACGGGTATAATTTCAAACAATGGAAAACAATAAGCTCAAAAATAGGTTGAAATAAACATTGCAAAATTTATTCTTGGTGCGATAGCTATAATGATTTCATACTAATCGTTAATCAACGTTTTGGATACGTTAGATTTAACGTAGGACCAATTTACCCAGTTCACTGTGACATCCTGACCTCTATACTACCAATTTACAATGTGCGCAGAAAATGAAATTTTGCAGCCTTCGACCATGTAAGAGGTGCCTATGGGTTCGTTAAATACCCATGAATTAGGGAAAAAATAAAAGCAATGAAAAATGTTGGAGTTGAAGTGAAAAATGCAAACATTTGATTGTGCTAATCCGCTTATTGTTATATTGCACGTTCCGATTGAACTCGGATTCATTGTGTCATTTGACAAAGCTGACGTCGTGCGACAGCGAGGCTCTAAGAAAGAGACCGCTCGTCATTAAAAATTTGCTAGACTTTTGCCGTAAAAATCAATTTAATGTTGGTAGCAGCATCCGCTTTGAACATTAAAATGTGATATCTATTAATAACAACCAATTTCTAAAACCATTCTTTTTAAATTTATTTGAATACGTTCATAAAATCATAGATATTTGAATTATGTCTGGTATTAGCGCGAGCGTGATTCTTCTTTAAAAATCCATGAAATTAAATTAACCAAAATATCGCACTGCTAACAAATAAGTTTTCAAAAATTCTTTAGATTCTAGTAATTCCATCACTTTGTAACAATAAAAAATGTACCCATTTCTATGGTGTAGGATGAGCGTCTTTTCTGAACATGAGGCGATAGAATTTTTAATAGACATCAGTATGAAAACTATCTTAGATCAGTATCGTCTGAATAGGTACTAATGTGGATAGAAAAATGCACCTTCATATTAAGAATTGAACTATAGGTACTGTAACCAGGAAAATAAATTAAAGGCAAATTTTGAACGCTAGAAATGTTACAAATCTACGTAAAGCAGTTTGGAATTTCTCACAAAAAAATGGAATGTCAAAGGAAAAGAACGTTTATTTGTGTAATGAATATTCTCCTATCAAATTAAAATTAAAATTCCTTTTGGAAGCATTTAAGCTAACTATTTCAATTTCTGATTGCAGAATAGTTCGAAGGTTAATGCTGAATGATTTGTCGATAATTTCGAAACATTAATTTTTTATTGCCCTCATTTTTGGATGCTTTTAAAAACAAGAAATAAATCTTAGATACACTTCCACCCCGGCAAACTTTTAATTTGTTTCACAAACCGTATAAATCAGAAAAAATTGGATGACGAAAGCAAAGAAGTGACCGGACAAGATGAGAGAAACTTCTGGCTACGTGCAAGTCTTCCTCAAGCACGCAAGGAACGAACTCAGGAATAGCGAAGTCATTTATCAAACGCCACGTTTTAACTCGTTCTTTGATATTATCTCTAAGAACTTTTCGTCTGCAGTGGCGTAAAACTCTAGAAGCGTCGCATTACCTCCGCGTTTTTGTATAGCCCTGTTCCCGTTTAATAAATTAATTAGTACAAAGTAGCGACTACGTAATTCATTTTCTTGTTTGAATCAAATTAACAATGTGCTGTGCAATTTACACCATCCTATTTGTATATTTTAAAGATCGCTAATCTTCAAAATTAAAATTAAAGATAATTTATGCTAATTTGCCATGAAACAACTTTCGACGAACAGAAGGAAAAAGGTCTTCCTAAAATGAAAATTACTATTCAATTAATGAGAGCTATTGCATATCCCATGTCAGACGCTGAGGCTAATGCGTTAAATCCCCAACAAGACCAATATGATCAATGGATGTATATTCACCCCTCCCCCCAATATCGTTGCACCACTCACGAATCTGTTAATGACATTAACTAAAAAACAGATTTATCATTGCAAAAGTATAAAACTGGATCTCAAATTATTTCAGTTCGGCTTCTATTGTTAATTTTACTTTGCATTACTAGAGAGGGTCAATATCAGATAAACACTGTCAATTTTGTTGTAAAGTAGTGTACATAGTGAAATACATTTTTCATTTCCGTGTGCGTTTCCCGTTTGACGCAAGTCTTTCTGGTATTTTAATAATTATTTACAACAAATAACGGGAAAATATGTCGAGAAACTTCTCTTAGGCGAACAAAGAAACAAGAAATTAAAATAGAGGCATTTGCAAGGGAGATCCAGGAAAAACAAACCCACAAAAATGCAGTTGCAATGCGTAGAAGAAAACCTGGATACTTCCTCTCCCGCCAAAATTAACCGAGCGCTTGTCCTATCGATCTCTGCCCTTCTCTCCGGGAGAGCTCTGCGGGCACCCACTGCGCGGGGAGGGGGTGGGCGGCGCACCTGCCTCGGCATGCGCGTGGGCGGCCGGGGCGACGCGGGGCGACGCGGGCGGCGAGCATAATCCGCGCGAGGGAGCGCCCTTCACGGCCTCCGCATTCACCCCCGCCCGCCCTGCGCGTCAATGCGCCCCGGGGAAACGCTGCCTCGCCACCGCCAGTGGATGGACGTCTTTCGCGCCCGTCCGCCCGCCCGCTCGCTCAAGAGAACACGCCGCTGCGCTCAAAGACAAGGGGCTTGCGGCGCCACGAGGAACATTGTGGCTGCGGCGCTTGCAATCGGCTTAGCCGTTTTAACACTTCAGCTTGAACTGCACGGAAGATATTCTTAGAAGAGTGTTTGTGCACCCTCGAACGTTAAAGTACTATCTATCTTCTGCGCAGACGCAACTGAAGTTTCGCATCACTTTAGTGTATCTGCGCATTGGCAGAAGATCGATAGTGCTGCCCATATATCATATAAGCAATATATAATATTGCTTATATTATATATTTCATACAATAATGTATGAAAAATGTACTGTGAATATAACTTTCACAATAAGATATATAAATTGTATTTCGATAAATAGGGAAATATTTCCCCATGTTTTTAAACTTTTTAGAAGGAATGGGAATATTACGTATATACACACATAATGGCAGGCCACCTGGGACTCATTCACGCCATAGTTGAAAATTCCTTCTGTAGATCTTAGCAGTGCCCTTAACATTCTCAGCCCAATCAGTCACACAGAGCGAAAACTAACACAAAGAATACAAAAGAGGGATTGAAAAATATTTTTCGAAGTTTTTTTTCAAAAGTTAGCGTTTCACAAGTTTCATTCGAAGTGGTTCACAAAAAATGTTATAGTGTGGCCCAGTTGTCTCTGAACCCAGGCGAACACGAGGCGCCAATCTACAATCTGCTGTATTTACCTGAAAGCAATCAAAAACTCCCCGTAATGAAAGGCCATCACTCCATTACGATTAACAATGCTTCTATGACTGCTCAAATTTGTACGTTTTCAGTTATCATAAGTAGACGCTAAAAAATTCATGAAATAAGAACGCGCCCAATACACACCTTTCTCACCTCTTCCCTGCTACCTTTCCTCCACCCGCCCCTCTGGGATATTGCCATCGGCGCGCAGAGTTCACCGTGCATGACAAATCTGTTTCGTGTGCTCTTTGGTTGGACAGTTCTGATTCCCCCTCTGTATGATCGAAATGTTGACTAACGGAGCTCCCTCAGAGCTCCCATGGATGTTAACTAACATCAATTGATTGATTTTTTCGTGTTTCCGGGCGCGTGAACTGCTTTGGTCATTAGTCCCGTTAGTGTAGTGCATGCTTTTTCTCGGGAGATGGCGGTGATCTTCCCCCGCTGGATGGCGAGATCCGGCGCCGACCTATCGTCGGCTAGTGTGGTTTCCCCCTAACCAGGACTCTCCCACCAGCGGGGCACCGCCCCAGCCGGGACAAACTCTAAGCTCCCGACCGGTCTCCCGGAATATGTGGTAGTGTAGTGCATGTTAGTGTAAGTGTGTATGTAAAGGGAGAGGATAGGACAAGGAAGAGGAAAGAAAGATCGCACGCGGTCCGTGGCCCGTTTGGTAGGTGCTGCTGGCATTCGCCTGGTGTTGATCGGAGAAACCACGGAAAACTACCGATCAGAGCAGGCGGCCGCTAGAATTCTCCTCCAGACAGCAACTGAATTCGACCTAGCTGTAAAGCTAGTGACGAAAATCCTGCCGCCGTCGGGACTCGAACCTAGGACCTCCCGGTCAGAGGCGCTGCAGTGACATCAGTTGATGCACTTAACTAACATTCACACCTCGTCGTCGCTCAGATCATAGCTCGTATCCGATGGTTTGGTATCGGCTAAGTATTGTGGGTCCCAGATAGCAACGCAAAGTAAGCCACCGTGCATGTAGTACACTCATGAATTATTCTCTTTTAACTTATTTGCCGTTAATTCACAAACATTGTGATACAATTATGACTCACTAGAGTGATAATACATATATAACAATATACTTTTTAAATTGAAATATCGATCGTTTTGTTTGTAGCGCAACCTACCACTGGAACTAGCCCTAGCGTCTTCCACTTTAACAATCAATGGAATTTAAATTTCTTTTCTTAAGCGAATAATTCAAGAGAACAAGGAAAATCGGCAGTATATTGTGTGTATCATGAACGCCATTTAAATACAACAGATCCCTTCGACAACGATTTCGATTACGAGGAGCGTTTAGTTATACACGATTCGCGTTCAAATCGACCGCAAGGTCATGACTCGTCCTGGAGAGAAAAGAAAACCCCTCTCCGAGGTTTTCAGGCATATGAAACTCTCCAGGGCGTTGCTACTTGGCAGCAAACAGCGATCAATGCCACGCGTTTAACGCCCTGTGCGTGAGGCAATTGCGCTCGGATATCCACTGTCACCTACTCCGAGCGCATGGCGACATCACATTCAACAACTAATGGGGCTAAAACAGCACGTACCTTCTCGCCCGTATTTCACTCAAAATTACGCGAAAAGTATTCACATTTTCGAATTGTACATGACCTTATTTCAAAATATATACTAAAGGAACAGATTTCATAGAAGAAAAAAATCACTATCTTTGATATTTTAGTTGAAGGAAGACTCCGAAAAAATTTTGAACTTTTGAAATTCTTGAAAAATCAAGGTTTTTCAACGAATGTGAGACCTGTACCATTTTTATAAAAGTCCTTCACACCAGCCAACAACAAAATTCAATAAAAAAAACGATGGAGTCGGTTTTTTTTTTTTTTTTTTTTTTTTTTGAAAATTTGGAAAATGTCCCAATGGCTTCATGTAAAATACCTCCAAAATTAAAATATCAGTTTCAAATTTAAGGTACCGCAATATCCATTATATCAATTGGGGAATACGAAATTGGAAGAAAGTTGGCTGAACGATTTAGCCGCTAGAGTTCACACACGGACGGTCAGACAGACGTTTTGCCTTCATTCTATTTTTCAATATCAACGACCCACAAAACAGGAATTCTGGCTACACCACGTGTTAGAAGCTGTTTTGTTGTAATTTAGTAACTGGGTATATCCACGTTTTTGTTACCAGGGCCCTATAATGTGCGTTGTTCTGCCTAGAATTTGCCGTTCTTTTTCCGCGCAACATTACATAACTTTCTCTCTACTTCGTAGCGAGAAAGTAACAAGCGAAGGAGGTTTTGGCGGATGGCCTCCGATGGATATGGTATTGGTACACCCCCACTCGAAGTTTTAGCGCATGGGTAGTGGGAAGTTTCCGATGAAAAAGTTTTGCTCGCCACAAATTCCAAATGTATTGACTCTGACCCAGCAAGACGGAAAGCGTGCTTGGTGGCCAAGGGTCGCCTTTGTGTGGAGCGTTATAACACCTACGTGGAATGTCTTCATTATCTTCGAAATATTCAGCGTCACGGCCGGCGCATTCATCCAAAGCGGACCCCCGGACGATCGACAATGCCTCCGGACTGGGGGGAGGGGTCAACAGCCACCCTCCCCTCTTGCGCCCTTCTCCCAGCAGCGCCAATTCGCTCTTCGCGCCCTCCTGTCCAAGGGCGTAACAAAGAAGGGCAACCAGGAGGCAATATCAAAAGGGAGACTTGATCCTGAACATGACAATTCCGGGCGATTCGAAGAAGCTATACGGGAAAGATGTAGTAAAGAAAAGTTTCAACTGTCTAAGATGAAGGAAAGGGAAAGAATGAAAAATCGTAGAATGGAAACCTGCAAAGAATATTTTACAATAATGGGACATAAATTAAATATTTTTATGATGAGGCTGCAATAAAGTGTTATGAAAACTGATGGTTTTTTTTAAAATAAAATGTTTTGAAAATATCGAGGTGGATGTTTCTCGTCTGTTTCGAGGTCGACGCATTCCTTTTTTCTCCAGCAATGGATCACGCCACATAATGTTGGAGTTTTCAAATTTACTTATTTTTGTTAGAGCTTTTTCCAGTCGTAGCTACGGAAGCTGAACCCAGTAGAAAAAAAAAAGTATCCCAGCCCATTCAGTAAAAATTCCACGTTTGATATCTACGATGTTTTGGAAGGGGCATGCAGTAGGCGAAGTCGCATGCATCCCTTGTGCGAAGGCGCGCTTGGGTGCAGCAGCTGCAGGGTGTGTGGGAGGAAGTGAGGCGCACCGCACGCGCCCGCCGGCTGCTGTCAACGCGCCGCTACCGCCGCCGCCACCGCCACCGCCACCGCCGCCGCCGCCGCCGCCGCCGCCGTCGCCGCCGCCGTCGCCGCCGCTCCCCGGCTGCAGACAGACAGCTCGCGGTGCCCTTCCTTCCGCCGCTGGAAAACCTGAGCAGATGCTGCGAGCCCAGGAGCAGCTGCGGTCGAATGAGGTTTACGTGGTAACAACATTTTTTTTGTTATTTAATGTCGCATCAACATTTAGGTCATTTGCGACCATTATTGGAGTTAACTATATGGCACTCTCTTCTCTTCGGTCCGAGATGACATTGTGTCTTTGATAAATCTACGTGGATGTTCAAATACTATGACGGTGGAAGACAACAGGCGATGGAGGAGAGGTTCTCTGGTATAAAGTGAAGGAAGGATGACGAATAAGGAAAAGAGACTTATGCTACTTAACTTTTTTCTCCTTTACGACCAGAAATAATTTTATTTATTGTATTACATGCATTTCATAACTATCTATGTCTGGATAAAACAATTAATAGTTTTGATAATTTCTGACTTTCATTTCGCTTTTTTGTGAAATTAATAATTATTCACTTTGTAGTCAAAGTTATGGAACCATTAAATTCCACAGCTTCAAGGATGTAGTTTACCGAACGTCTTAAAATTTCTTTTCTAAACTCCATTCAAACGCTTGCGGGCCGCCGAACTTCTACACACCCTGCAGCTGCTGCACCCAAGATCGCCTTCGGACGCTATTTCGCCAACTCAACATTCATCTTCGAAATTCGATGATGTATGTCTTCGATGTTAATAACGCAGCCCCTTCGAAATCATCGTTGTTTTCAGAAATGGATGTAATGGAAAACCTAATAATCGCTGACACGTGATGCTATTCCAAGACAGCAAGCACCGCGCAAGTCCAGAGTAATATTCCGAGTTTTGGGTCGCGTATTTTCACTATTCCCGTCGCATGAATGAGCTGCCGAGCAGCTGCCCGGCGGCAGAGGAAGGGCAGGGCGGTAGGACCAGCGAGGAACCCGTCGCACGCGCCCCATCCTCGCTCCCCCACCGCCCCCACCGCGCCCAGCAGCTCGCGTTTCGCGCCCCGAGGGAGGCAGAAGGAAGAGAGGGTGCCCTCCGGTGGGGCCCGGGGGATTTGAGGGAATTCGGCGGAGGCCACGAACAGCTGCTAAGCAATCGAGTTCGTGCACCAGGTGACAGCTACCAGACAAGAAGTCGGCGAAATTTTTCATCCAACTTTTCGAAACATAAAATTGAGTCTCTTAACAGTGTACTTGCTCTCCGTCTCTGGGTTCGGAGTTCAAACCGCGGTTAATACAATTTGAATTTGTGCTCGGCACGGGGATCTGCTCTATTCTCTTATCCTGCGTTATATTTCCCATGCCTCCCAACACGTCATTCTTATTTCTCTCATTATTCTCATCAATATGTTTCCGCAGAAGGTGGAAGAAGAACCAACGATAGACTTAAATAATAAATCCTAAACGTCATTCTGAAATATATATACACTTTATTAACAGACTGAGTAGGATGTAAGATACTGTCACCCATGATGAAACAGTTTAGCAATTGCATTACAAATTTAAGATAAAATTCCAATAATAGTACACGTGTTATCCGTGTTAAAGGTTTTTACATTATGACACAGTTCTCGGATATGTAAGTACCCTTAATAGGTGTATTTTTAGAGTTAATTAAAATGTTCAAAAGAAATTTTATATCTGTAGTTATTTTTGATGATTTTTTTTTAGCGATAATGCAGAATTTCAGATTCATTGAAATTCTCAGTTGAAAATAACACAATCACTTTGAAGGAGAATTAAAATTTGAAATACTTATTGCATGCTAATAGATTCGACCTACCAAAAAAAATATTTTTTTAATTTTATGAAATGCAATAAAGCAAAAATGGAATTTCCTACAGAATTTATTACAAAAGAAAGCGTAGGACGTGATTTTATCTTTTGCATTCAAATTACAGGCGCCAGCATTATGGAAGCAACGCGTGCATTTCATTGTCTCCGCTCGCCTCTACCCCGACTCCTCCACACACCCCTCCATTCTCCACATCCCGCTGTCACAACCCCTCACGCATTTAAATAGCTCCATTTCCCTGCCTGACAGGGAGGTCGAGTTCCTTCACAACCTAGTGCCGGTAGGAACCCTGGAAATCAGACCCAGGAATATCAGGAAATAGCAGCAGCGGAATGTAGAAAACAAAGCGACACTCGTCTCCATGAAACTTTCGGACACAGTTGTTTGCTTCATAATTTGCTCATTGTCGCGTACATAATATATGCTATGCTTTGTGGATTCGAAGGTCGAACGACACAGATGCTAGTACCTAAAAAAAGAGACTATTGTTTTTGCACATGAGCAAACTCAACAGCGATTGGCAGAGTAGAAATCCTTCCCGTCCGCATCATTTCAATTTATCGCCCCCTGAACAAACACAGAACTTTCTTCTAGTGGAGTTTTGTATAATTCACATGTTATCGCGAAAAACGATTCAATTGTGTGAAATTATTTATAACTGTATCGCGCTCACAATTTTTCCTCTGGATAACACTTCATCATTTATTCATGAGCTTTTACCGGAAAACGTCCAGCGAAATGATATTGAATGACAGTTCTCTCACGTGCATTTTTCTCCTTATGTTAATCAATAAATTCAATGTGACGCGAATCATCTGAATTACATATAATATTTAGCTGAATTTTAAGACATCATGAAAAAAATAAGTCACTTTCATGAATGAACTGCGTATACCAACGATTCCCACTAAAACAAGCATCGTATAATATTTACATTATATCTACATCGAACCCCACTTTGAACGTCTCATTCATCTTGGTTATTCTTACGGAACACTTATCGCAGCTCAGAAAACGGCACTAATAAGTAACTGTTTTGTGAATGGGATTTACGCCGAGGGGCGTGGCAGTAATATCAGCGAGACACTGGCATGTACAAGGTTTTATATTTTACTGAAGTTCAAAGAACGTGTAGCACAATTTAAAGCATTACTCTTATTTCTTATACCCGAAGGCTGTTTCAGTAACCATTTTTATTCAAGTATTAAAATGTGTTTATAGTTCAAATTAATGGTGTAAATTAGATGCACAATTCATTTTTTGGTCGTATCTAGTTCACTATGTATAAAGAGAATTTTACTACGCCATTAATCACTAATTTAAGTTTTATCTACAAGAGTATAAATCTAGAATAGTAAGAAAAAGTATTAATTCAAGCAAAATTTCTAAAAAACTGAACGGGAACAGTTTGATTTTACGTCTTTTTTTACGGCCAATATTTATGCAAAATCGGTACCCTAAGCGATCGTCATGAAATTGGATGAAGCTCTACATTTGCTCGTCTTCTTTATCTCGTGGAATGTAAAATATCCCCTAGAGCACGCTCGGTTTAATCCAATCTCATTCGCGAAGCTCCTGGTCGCCTCGGAACCAGCCCAGGGACTTCATTCTCCCAAGAAGCCCCGCAGAGGGAGAATTGAAATCAATGGCGCACGTCGAGGGAGAAAACACGAGGACACGGGCAAGGTCATATGATGAAAGTAACGTGATAGGAAAGAACGGAAGGGAATGAAAGAAGGGAAACAAGCCGTTTCAATTTAGTGACAAAAAAATCTCCCCTTAGAAGATACGTTGGTGCGGTAATATTTGATTAAGGCATTCTCCGTCTATTAGCACATAGTTGCTCTTATCAGTTACATTATAGGATTTTTAGTTGGCATTTCACTCCTTTCTTTAGACATACTAAAAGCTTTGGTTAGCGCGCGTGTGTGTGTGTGGGGGGTGTAATTTAGATATTATCTTAACCATTTTTATGACTAATAATCCAACGCAGAAAATTGATTTATGCCCCTTACATTAAAGTTTGTCATTTAAAAAGTCAGCTCAAAAAATCTTTATTGAAAAACATAACCTTCCTCCCTTCTCAAAGCCAAAGAACACAGCGAAAATTCGGATAGATACGGAGATGAACACCGGAGAGATAAGAGCTGAAGAAGTATATCGAGATTGAAATGGTAAAAAATGTCAATGCTGCAGGCAAAGGGAGGAAACCACAAACTATTCGCATGTAAATGATGGTGAATAAAATAATCAAAAGGAAGAGTTAAGGATTACGACGATTAAATGACAGACAAGCTAATTGGGAAGCCGATGCCATGATAAGGCTAAAAGAGAGAGACGAAATGCCGATGGAAGGAAGAAAATTAAAATGGCTCCAAGTACGAAACGAAAGGAAGTAGTTAACGAACATAAAAGGATGTTGTAAATCAGAAGAAAATTGTGTAGATCTAAGTTGTGTCGCCTGGAAGCAGGGCTGAAGATAGAATATGAAGATATGCTGGATGTTGTGTCAGAAGGCTCAAGAAAAAAAAAACAGGACACACATGATACCAATGCTAGATGCGGAGATGTACGCATCCTGAAAGAAGAGGGAAGGCAACTGCAATTCTCGCTCTTTTTCCATTTTACGTTTTTTAGTAAAGACATTTTTTAGTAAATAAATAAATTAAAAAAGAGAATACAATTCATTTTACTGAATACTTTCATTTTATTTTAATTCAAGGAAACCAATCACTTTAAAATACATTAAGTTCAGTAACAGCTGATGCGACCAGACGAAATTATTTTGTTTCCTTAGTTGCATTCGCACATTTGATCATCCCACTTTTAGCATTAGTGCAAAAAATTGAAGATTTAGCACGCTCTATATCCTGAAAGAATCGCTTTTATGAGAGGCTTTCGAAAATGTAATTTACTGCATACAAGAGAAAAAAAAATCCCTTCTCGTATCACGTACCCACGAAACGTGTATTTCTTCCCAAAAATTGGCACTTTTTCCTCTAGAATTAACTAACTTTATTTAACCACGTGGTAGATACGAGAAAGTAAAATTAGATCGTTAGGTTTCGTTTGTGACAGATTTAGGTTTTGGGTCGTCCCCAAAGTCCATATCAGGTGAAACTGTACAAGTATACCTTTCGTAAAATTTATCCCGAACGGGTCGTTGAGGTGATGGACCTGCACTGAAGAACCTGTTGCAAAGACCATGTTATTCGGACGGGTAAAACTGTCGGCTTTCGAAAATTTATCCCGAACGGGTTCGTTAGGCAGTTGTTGGATCTCGCCTGCACGGAAGTAAACCTGTTGCCAAAGACTATGTTACCCAGACGGGTAAAACTGTACCGGTGTATCTTTCAAATACCTGTCGTAAAATTTATTCCGAACGGGTTCCTTAAGGGCCATCTATAAATTACGTGAGGTATTTAGGAAGGAGGGGGTCAAACGAATATCATGTAATCTTAGGTGGGGATTGCTAATGCGAGAAAACTGAGACAATTTAAAAAAACACGTTTCTATACTAAAATATGGCCAAATCTGCACAATGATTTTTATCGCCTTTATGTAAATTCTACAATAAGTAGTATAGTATACTGTGAAAAAAGAATGTAACAAAAATTACCAATCTTTTTATCATTAATGAGATAAATCTCATTTCCTATATTTTTACAGAAATTTTAAAGAAAAATTACCGAGCGCTTTTAGAAATGCAATAATATTAATTTTAATTCAGTCACGCTATTTTCTAAATGGTAGTCGTATCTATACTTAAATAAATATAATTAAGCAAATTATAGTTTTTAAATAAATCCCAATATAATCAATCTCAAATTAACGTATTTACATTAAAAATAAGCATTTTGAAAAATTTCACGTGAGATTAGAAGGAGGCAGGGGTTCGAACCAAATCTCACGACATCTCACCAAGGGAGGAAGGGGGAGTCGAAAAATCTCCACAATCGCCTCACGTAATATATGGACGGCCCTTAGACTGTTTTGTTTCCGCATTTTTCGAATTTAAGGTCGCATCATTAGCGACCACTATTGAAATTAACGGTATGGTAACTATGAATATAAAACTATTTGATGATGATAAGGGGTGAAAGGACGACCACAAATACAACCATGCCTGAGGCGGGACTCGAACCCGAGACCCTTCGTCCGAGATCACTACGACACACCGGTAGCGGTAACGCTAGCATCAACTGATGTTATTGCAGCGCCTCTGACCAGGTGGTTCTAGGTTCGAGTCCTGACGGCGGCAGGATTTTCGACACTAGCTTTTCAGCTAGGTCGAATTCAGTCGCTGTCTGGAGGAGAATTCAAGCGGCCGGCTGCTCTGATCGGTAGTTTTCCGTGGTTTCTCCGATCAACACCAGGCGAATGCCGGAGCAGTACCCTAACAAACGGGCCACGGACCGCGCGCGATCTGTCCTTCATCTTCCTTATCCTATCCTCTCCCCTTACACACACACTTACACTAACATGCACTATGCTACCACATACTCCGGGGGACCGGTCTGGAGCTTTGAGCTTTCCCCGGCTGGGGCGGTGCCCCGCTGGTGGAGAGTCCTGGTTAGGGGGAAACCCCACTACCCGACGGTAGGTCGGCGCCGGATCTTGCCATCCAGCGAGGGAAGATCACCGCCATCTCCCGAGAAAAAACATGCACTACACTAACGGGACTAAAGACCGAAGCAGTTGACGCGCCCGGTAACACGAAGAAACCAATCAATCACTACGACACTACTGCTTTAGCGATCTCGGCCCTTAGACTGTTGTTGGGTGTCGCGTGCACCGAAGAAAGCCGACCTCTGCGGAGCGAGGGAGCGCGGACGCTGTCGGTGCCGCGCCGCTGCGCGCGCCGCCATACGTTCACTCGCCAGGCGAGTTCTTGCCGCGCTTTTTCCAGCGCGGGGACGTTTACGGCAGCCTCACTCCCCGAACGAAGGGTTTTCTAATTGGGGAAGGTTAGGCGAGTGAATGGCGTGACCTTATGAAAGAGTCCAAGATCTCCCTTTGGCGGCGCTTCGCACAGTTGCCCAGGGCAACTGCGGACACAGGGGTTTGCACCGGGGTCCCGCGCAACACTTATACCTCCGTTTTATATTAATTGGTTATTTCGGGTATCTCGACGCGACAACTACTTTGGTAATTATTTTCGTAAGTGTAATATATATTTTTATTCCGGGTAGTGGTGGTATTCCTTTTCCGGTAGAACGTGAGATCCGGCCCCAACCTATAGGTCGACTTGAGAGATTTTCCCCATCCAAGTATCTCAATTCTGGAAAGAATAGGTTCGTAGAGGGAAGCTCACCACTGTCCGTCCAACATAACATTGTCTCAAACTGTTTTCTCAGCCTTTAAAGAAACCATAATGGCTTGTATTCTTATTAGTTATGGCCGGATGATGAATGCGGTGGAGTTAATGTTTGCTGGTAACAAATACTTCACTTTTTGCAAGTTTCGTTTGAAGGATTTTCTGTACAACCTCGATCAGCATCTTCTCGGGAACACACTGAGAACGCTTCTCAAATCGCATTAAAAGTGATATTGCGATTTCCGTGATGAGCGACGGCCACCCGGAAGTGGCAGTGGTGAAGGGAAAGGGGTAATGAGAAAGTGACGCTAGCGAAACCTACAGCATTTTCTGAGCAATAATGCTCAGAATCTAGCATGTTGGGAAAATATGCTTCAAATGATATCACTCTCCTACTCAACAAAATTATGGTTTCATTGCACAGAAGTTCTTTATCAGTCACTAAATCGGATGCGGTAGGGTTGGTAGTCACGAATCCCCAGCTACTGGCGTACGTTACTGTCAATACTCGTTGGAACTCAGACCACACTGCAATTTGCTCTGGCACAACGGACATAATTCTTCTCGGTTGCAAGCAAACCACGATGTCGCGAAGTTATCGAATGTAAGTTAGTATATTCTAGGTTATGCGTTTTCTATTTTTCATTATATAGGCCATTACGCACGTCGTACGAAATTTTGCACGGGAACTTCATTTAGAAGGCGTACAACGTGAATTCCATCGATTTCAATAATGTAAATGTCGGGAAGGTAAAAGAAATTATCGCCTCTTTAATGTTAAACTGGTTCCCCTGAATCTGAAATTAAAAATTCCTTTTAATTTATATGCCTATTCTGATTCCACATTCTGTTTCCCTCGAAGTAGATCGAAGAATATTTCGAAAATGATCCCTATGCTAACACATGTAACTAATATAATTGTATAACATTTTATCTTGTTTATGTTCACATACAAATTCTGAGGTCACTTAATTTTCACATGACGAGAATAACGTTACAGCTAACTTTTATTATCAGGTTTTACCCTCATGAGAGATCATTCAACGTAAATTAACTTAAGTTGGAACAAACCCTCACAAGTTAGCTGCATGCCATGAGCGCCTTTAGCCTGAAAGGGAAACGTTGATGAAAAGCTATTACCAAAATGCATTCACGCACCTAAAATGCGTCTATTAATAACGAAGGTCCCTTCGCCCTCATCAATCTTTGTCAAGACACAGACATTGGATTGATTGCGAAAGTGTAGCGCATATGGCAAAGTTCTTAAAGGGCATTCACATGATGTGAAGTCGACGTTACCAACATAGGTAACGAGAACAAAATTTCAAAACGTTAATACGCTAAAAGGCCGCCTCAGCAACAAGGCGACTGTGCTGCCCTTTTCCTTCCAGCGCGTTGTCCCTGAAGAAAGAAACTTTTACAGCGCTGTGAAAAAAAATTGATTATTCACACAGCGGAGTCATCCACCTCGCCTTGCTGCACAAACTATGGGCACTTAACGCGATCCAACGTGAAATATAGCTTCATTTCCTGCGGTAGTTTCCTGCGAGCATTTGTTCGGCTGCGGGCGCATCGCTTCCGGCCGCCCCCCCCCTTTCCTTCCGAGAGAGCGCGCGCTGCCTGGGAGCCCGGTTCGAGGCCAGGAAGCGGCGGAGGAGAAACAATATTAGTAGCAATATTGTACATGGCATTATACTCCGATTTAACGTGGCGTCTCAAGGCCACGAGCTGAACGAAGAGAGGGGAGCTCTCATCTAATCGGGAGCTTCGTTACGATTTAAATTCTTCGTTTGGAGCTACCGATTGGATGACAAAGTCCACCTCTCCTTCCAGCTCGTGATCTTGAGGTGCCATGTTAAATCAATCAGAGTGTATAGTTGTGTCTAAACATGATGCTAGTCTTCATGTGTATAGTTTTTAGCCGAGTTAAGTACTGTAGAACCAGGAAGTGCCAGATATTATTTATAATGCGAATAATGCGAGCCACTATCTCTCCTAATCTTTACAAAAGTACTAGTACATACAATGTGTAACAATACAAAATCAAACGTACAGATAGTAGACAATTTCTGATCCTTTACTTACTTTATGGAGTAAAGTTTTTAAATAAAAGACCTCCGCCGAGTTTTGTGAATAGCTCAACAGGAGACGCGTCGGGTCGGGTCGCAGGAGACGCGTCGGGTCGGGTCGCAGGAGACGCGTCGGGTCGGGTCGCAGGAGACGCGTCGGGTCGGGCGGGTCGCAGGAGACGCGTCGGGTCGGGTCGCAGGAGACGCGTCGGGTCGGGTCGCGTCGGGTCGGGTCGCGTCGGGTCGGAGGAGACGCGTCGGGTCGCGTCGGGTCGGAGGAGACGCGTCGGGTCGCGTCGGGTCGGAGGAGACGCGTCGGGTCGCGTCGGGTCGGAGGGGAGCCGCGGAGGGGGCGAAGACGCGGGGGCGGCGACCGCAGGCATCGCCTCTTAAGCAAGGGCGCTTCCCCCGCGGCGGAAATAGCGCATGTACACAGCTGCTGCTGCTGCCGCCGCCATAACAACTACGACTACAAGCAGCGCAAGCTGCTCTCATCCTCAGCGGCTGCCGCCCCCACCTCGGCCTGTAGTGCCGTCAACCCCGGCGCCATTGTTCCCTTCGCCGGAGGTCGCGACCTCTTAGGGCTCAGGGCTCTCACGCGCAGAAGGAACGACAATTATCATTCGTTTCCTGGGTTCTGGAAAATCAACGGCGCGAAATGTTACCTCCTCCATCTTTGTTCAGCAATATCAAAGCAAATGCATGTGCTTTTAGTCATATAAGCATCACTTTTTCAAAAGTAGGTGTGAACGAATTGCAATAATACTATAGTCGATTTTATGTAGTGGTAGGAGTTTTATTCGTAAATTCCGTAATTTGATTTTCCATACATAATTCATTCATTACTGCACACGGATTCCATCGTAACCTTACCAAGTATCCTGTACTTAAGTACAACGCCAATATACTCGTCATTATTCGTCACATTCAAGTAGTTACCTTGACCGAAAACTCTTCCAACTTCGTTTTTCTCTCCTTTTTCTTAATCTTTCTCACGCATTCAATTAATTTTTCACTTTCTTCCAAAATAGCTTTCATCTCTCGTCATCCACCGTTTTCTCTCCCACCACTCTTCCGCATTTATCCATCACATGATATCATCTCTTTCATGTCCACAGATTCTTCATTATCTTTCTTCTATTTATATACAATACATTTCGCCTTCTACTCTCCTTCCAATCTACGACATCTATTTAACTTTTCTCCATCTCAACCTAATTAAGTACGTACATATCTCGTATTACTCGAAGACAAAATGCTCTTACAGACTATTATGCATAGATTCTAAGATGTTACTTTTTATTTCCTGTTGAAACAATTCTTCATCTCTTCCCTTTATTTATATTATTATTTTTTATTTATACTATTTATTATTATTATTATTTGAATACATTAAAAATGTCCTCTCTTTTCATTCCAATATTTCCTCTTACCCTAGCAATGCTGATTCCACCAAACTATCAAAAACTCTGAACGCTTCTAATATCTTTGTCTACACATTCCCCATACTTACCTCATGGCGATAATTTTCTTGTGTTTTCTTTAAATTAGATAATTTCGTGGATACTTCACATTAGCTATAAAATTAAATCCTCGCCATCTCGCCAGTTGTCCCCTTTTCTGTTTACTTTGTTCTCTTTGAGTTTTGAATTAATAAAAAATGTTTGTACATAAAATAATCATGAGAATAGTATTGAACTTTCTATTTTATTTTGTATTCTGGCTTTTTCCCTCGGATATCTCGAATTAGAAGAATCTAATCGAATAACCACAAAATTAAACAGAATTTGTTTTTAGAAATGCTGATTGGGTAATCAACCTCGTGTATTGATTGTTGTTTCCGAGCATGTCAACTGTTAAGGACATTATTCCCGTTTGTGTAGTGAATGTTTTTATGCCTCGAGGTAGCTGTGTCCCTCCTCGCTTGATAAATGTGTCGTGACCTACAAGTCGTCTTGCGGGAAATTTCCCCTCCATTTATCTCCTCCAAAGGGCACCTTTCCAGCTGGGACAAACTCTATGCTCCCGACATCAATGGTAATGTAGTGCGTGTATTGTAAATGCACATAAGGGAGAGGATAGGACAGGGAAGAGGAAGGAAAGATAGCCCATGTGTTACGGTGCTACTCCAGCTTTCACCTGGTATTGATCTTGGAAACCACGGAAAATTACCGAACGGAGCAGCCGGCCGCTAGAATTCATCTACAGATAGGGTCAGAATACAACCTAGCTATCTACCGAGTATCGAAAACTTGACTCAACTTAAACTATCTGGAGTCAGTGAGGTATATACCACAATAGTAGGCTATATAATTTTAATACTATCACTTTTAGCCAAACACGTGTTTCGGGAACACTCTTCCCATCCTCAGTGGTTCTACAATTTTAATTACATAAACAAATTAACACATGTATCAGCATCAACCTAAATACATAATCATATATAAACTAATGAACAATAAAATAATTATCTAAAAATAGTACTTACCCAAGTAACACAGATTAAATACACCTCACCTTCCCGCAGTCTGCATTCGTACAGCGTACGAATAAAATGGCGTCATGCTTTGAGGACTCACTATGAATTTGTGTGTTTAATCTGTTACTTAGGTAAGTACTATTTTGTAAATAATTATGTTATTATTCATTAGTTTATATATGATTATGTATTTAGGTTGATGTTGATACACGTGTTAATTTGCTATGTAATTAAAATTGTAGAACCACTGAGGATGGGAAGAGTGTTCCCGAAACACGTGTTTGGCTAAATGTGATACATATTAAAATTATATAGCCTACTATTGTGGTAGATACCTCACTGACCCCAGATAGTTTATCATGGATTACCACAAAATCTCCGCTGCCACCACAGAATTTATTGACTCAACTTACCGATCAGAGACGTTGCAGAGGCGGCGACAATGCTGGCTCTGAGCTAAACGTAGCCGGTCAACTTCGTATATTCTCACTAGCCCGAGATCATTCATTGTTTGTCATTGTAAAACTTAGTAGATTTTCTTAGATATCTAGAATTTGACATTTTCTTTATTTTTTCAAGCTTTTATTCTAGCCTTTTTTGCAATTCAAAGCAAATATCGATAATATCGGAGAAGAATTGCGTGCTTCGTGAACTTCAATTCTTGAAACCAGGCTCCATACAGCGGACGCTTACGAAGTGAATTCTAAAAGATCTTGGCGTCACATTTTTTTTCTGAACCAAAAACTTATAATAATAATAATAATAATAATAATAATAATAATAATAATAATAATAATAATATTTATATTATTAATATTTTTTATTTATTTAAAAAATAAAACAAACATTTTCTTTAAATTAGTGAACACTAAATAGTAATACTCATTACGATATAGGGATCTCAAACCTTTTTCATTGTTGCTTGACATTGTGTAATATAAGTTGCGAATTTTATTTCTTCAGTAGATGTAAACATCCTAAACGAAACATAAGCAAGTTTTTTCATCTCCAAATGCCACATGTCGATTTATCCGTGATCGTTAAGGCATTGTATACTCCTGGCCAGGATGTACATATGACTTGGGTCGGTTTGAATGTTCACCTAAACCTTAGCCACCTGTAGTTAAGTCGGAGGGAGAGGCTTTGGTAGATGACGTAGTCTTGAGCTTGGTGCTCGGAAGGTTAAATGAATAATTCGAATTTCACCCAAAATAATATATTTTTATTTTCAACAACTTTAGGAGGGGTGGGGTCATGACTGTCGTGGACACCTTTAGAACCATCACCAAGCCACACCATTTTTAGGAACCAGGAGCTTTAAGAAACTGACGAAGTACTGGCGCTACTGGCTTCACTTGGGAATTCCACGAGCAGAGTGAAGTGACGAAAATGCCGGCGAGACCATCCTCCACAGCGGCTGCGGTTGCGTCGCGAGTGTGAAACCGCAGCGGGGTCATGCCCCGGTACCACAGCGGTAGCCCCGCCCCCGCTGCCCCCGCCCGTGACCCCACCCCCGTCCCCGCCCCTGCCCCTGCTGCTGCCATCGCTCCGCTGCGTGACGCGTCCCGCTCCGGGGAGCGGAGCCGCAGCGGGTTCCGGTTCCGCCCGCACTCAGGGGGCGGGAGTGGGGAGTGGGGGCGTAGCGGGAACGAGAAGAGGGCGGTGCGGGGAGCGACCGTCGGAACGGAGGCGAGGAGAGGGTGTGGCTCAAATGGAGGGTAATACAGAGTTTACTGGAAATGGCGGGGTAAATCTACTGGAGAGTATATCCTGCAGTTCAGTTCAAGTGTCGGACTCCGAGCATATCAACTGCTAAGGACTTTAGTCCCGTTTGTGTAGTGAATGTTTTATGCCTCGAAGTGTCTGTGTCCCTCCTCGCTTGACTGAGAGATCCGGCGCGACCTACAAGTCGTCTTGCAGGGAGTTTCCCCTCCATTTATCTCCTCCAAAAGGCAACGATACTGTCAGTCTCGGGATTATGGATTTTGAGCGTTAAATCTTAATATTGAACTAGACAAAAAAGACTACACAAGTGAAAAAGGAGGGAGAGACTACGTCGTCTTGTTTGGGCACCCTGTCACGCGCTCACTGCGCCATCGCGCTTGGATTAATAATCAGTTTCGAACTATCTTCATTTGTACATTCCTCGTCCGTACCAAAAAAGCCTGCTCGCTAGGACTAGCGGCATCACCAAGTGATTCTTAAACACCAAACGCAAAGACGATTATTGGTTCGCAATTTCGTAGTGATGCAATTTATCCCTTTGCAACCCCTGTTGAACCTCTTACCTTTTCCGATTCTTCGAAGGAATCATTGCTAAGGTGCTTGTAAGTACTTTCGTCCCCCCACCGTGTATGATGCTTGCTATATGCCAGCAGAGGCTAGCTACACCTCCAGGTACCACAATTATCCTCGTTCTCATTCCTCATTCTATCACAGTTTTGGCTTACGGGTCCATATATTTTGTGTATATCCTGCTAACATCTAACAGCGTACTCCGTTGGACACCATATTAGACAATTATCTAATATGCATGTGAGGGTACTGGGTCTCCCCCATGTTAATTTGTGTTTCTTTTAGTTTGCTTTATAGCATCATTCTTCTATTTTTTCTGGAAGAAAGAAAAAGAAACAAAAAGAAACAAAAAGAAAGGAAGAAAGAAAAAGTAAGAAATAGAAACAAAAGAAAGAAAAATAAGTATTTTTTCTTTCTGTTTGTTTCTATTTCTTACTTTTCTTGAAGAAAGATAAAAGCCTTGCTTAGGTAATGATGCCAATAGATTTCCACATTTTGCAAGAGTTTTAAGGCGTTTATACGTTTGAAAGTGCACTTCTGTCCATTATGGTAGAAAATATGAAATAAAAAATCGAAAAAGTTGTGAATATTTGAATTTGAATGAGCAAATAACGAATTTTGAAGGAAGCCTAGATCTTGGTTGTGTAAATAGGTTAAGAAATCACGCATTTTTTAGAGAGAGGCTACCCCAAATTGGAAAACTGGATTGCAGAGAAAATAACAAACGTTGCACGAAAATTTTACCGATTCAATAATGTTTGTTTGTTTGTTTTTTCACAAAATAAACCGAAAATAAATATATAGTAAAATGTTACCAGATAACCTCAACCCATGAAACGCTCACGTACGTATTTTTCCTTACAAGCGCATGCCAGTCCCTTGCAGGGTCACTCCACCGTTGAACCCACACTCTTCTACAACCACGCTACAGTGAGGATGAAGGTGGACGCCAAAAGACTCGCCGTCACGCATCTGTGGCAGCGTGCCTACGGAGCGAGGAAAGCTTCGCAGGGGAGGGTTGGTGGACTACCGCAGTGGCGGCGGCGGCGGCGACAACCGCACCGCGACGCTAGACGGCGCCCCGAAATTGGGCGACGCCGCGCTGGGCGGGCTGGCGTGCGGGCACGAGACCTTGAGACGGCACGCGGCTGCGACAGAGTCGGAGCAGGAAGCTGACAAGGCCCGGCCGGAGGAAACGCGGGGGGGGGGGCGGAGAAAGAAGAGAGGTCGAGATAAACGAGGAATTTGTGAAATGCGGAAGGCAGAGGTGGACCACAGCGCGAGAGATACAGCAATCGGTAGGAATTGTAGGCGCAACCCACGGGCGTAGTCTAAAAGGAAGCTGCGAGATAAATGAACTTCGGTGGCGAAATAGGAATACAGAATGAAATTTCATCAAGAGCATGTACGAAATTTTATGAACTTTATTCATATAATACGTAATATTTTACGTAAATCTGAAGGAAATGTTTAGAAAATAAAATATTTTATAAAAACTACTATGGATCACTGTCGTCAAACCTGTCAAACGCCAAATGTCCTTTTGAAATAGCCTACGCAGAAGCCAACTTAAACAGGGTTGAAAACAACGAAAGACGACCTTAAAATAGAATGGGTAAAATGGCAAACATCCTTTATACATAAATGATAGCATCCGGGTACATATACCACCATAGATCTAATTAAAAGTGCTGTGATGATGACCAACAGAAAGAAATCTGAAGCAGATTGCACAGACCGGAAAATGAAAACTTGAATGCGGAAGATTCCTGTTGGTGTAAAAGTCTCGCAGATTATTACTGGTAAAATTATTTGAAACGAAATATATTTTGAAGAAATTTTGTTTCTGATATGATTGATAAGACCAAACAGAAGTGTATATTATAAATCAAAAGAAAGTTCAACTACAAAAGGGCTTGTTTTCCTTTTCAGCCTCAATTAGTGTACCACAACCTACAAATGAAAACTGAATTAAATTTTAAAAAATGTTTAATTTTTAATTCGCCAAACTCTAACAGGAAATAGTTAACTAATGCACGGTACGATATAATTTTGGGATACGAATTAAAACAATTTCCAAGAGCGACCATCTTCAAGAGCGGAAGAGCGAGAATGAAGAGTAAGCGGAGGAAGAGTCGGATGAGGGCAGCAGGCCGCGCCTTGGATGACAGGTGGCGGCGGAAGTCGTTTCGAGAAAATTAGTAGGTTCCCCAGTACCACGTCCTTCGTTCTAATCGATTATCCACAGCACTTAGGGGTTATTGCAGGCTACAAAAGTGAGATGTCAAGAAATTTCACCCTCTGTCGCTATCCAGTGATAAATGGCAGTGCCACTCACAAATTAACTCCACTGAGGTAGTGTGGAGTGGCAGTTTATTTTAAATAACATAATGTACGTCCGCGCCACACATTTCATTTTCAAAAGCTCAAGACCGCGTTTACAGCAAGTCTTAATAAATCAAACTACCAGAAAATTCTCATAAATCGATGAACATCTACGAATTTGAACCACAGAGGAAGTAGAGCTAAATTACGTACTCTTCTTGGAATTAAATGTTTATTAATGTATTCCTAGCACAAATTATCCTACAAGACAATTTAGAATCGTCCTGTGCAATATTCAATTTAATTTTATATCATTTTTTATTAAGTTATAAAATAAAAACATAATACCGTGAATAATACAAATAAATTAGTATAAATACTTAATGAAGCTGCTAATCATGTCACTTCCCAGTTTAATGAGCTTTTGATATTCGATTCCTAGACACAGCAAATTCGACTGACAAAATAATTTACTAGTGTCATCTTTACTGATAATGTCAAATTCTCAGAGACAGCTGAATTCCTACTTCGACTCTAAAACATCCGTCTCATTCCGTTTCCTTGCGTGAGGTCCCGCGTCCGCAACTCATTTGTTCGTGGATTCGTACGTCACTCGCAGCGACGCACATTGGGTCAGGAAGCGCTCATCCAAACTCCCCTGGCCAAAATCCCTCTGTCCGAATTCCCGCATTTCTAGGCAAAGAAATGAATGTAAATCGAATAAATAGTTAATGGAATGCAAATAAATACGTAATATAATCTGTTATTCAACAGAAATAGATCTTTATATTTTGCACAGAGGGATATTTTGTGCGATTTTTTTCCTGCCACTTTATCTTCCCTGCTTCAAGTACTTTCGCTTTCTATTTTGATAGACAAGGAAAGTAAATTCATTCTTATCAATAATTCACCTAAATCATTCATTTCCTTTGTAGTTGCTTTTCAGATATAACATTTCTGCATTGAAGTTGTTGACAAAGTGCTTCATACCTTTCAATGCACTTTAATCAAAAGCATGTCGTGGAAACAATATTATACAGAAGGTCGTCAATCGACCTTCTGTCGACCTAAGTGGACCTAAGTTGTTTAATTTTATTTTGCAAACCTTTTTCTTTATTTTGAATTAGATGAGGTCTTTCTATTTCTGAAATTTTTCTGTCTATAATTCGGAAGTGAAGCTTAATCTGACTGCAATAATGAATTTATGGAGGTTGAGGATTTTATGTTTCTTATGAAGTGACAAAGTTAAATCGAAACAAAACAGGCAACAAACGTGCCTGCATCAATGAAATAGTCTCATGTTTGCACTCATTGTGTCCAGTGCTACCATCAAAACCTCTTGTTTACCAAATTTGAGCTGGAAAGGAAGGTTTGAGGAGGTAACCGGAAGTAACAACTAAAAGCCTACATGAAAATTACGATATTTCTATTGTAAAAAAATAATTCTCAAAAATGGAGATAGTCTTTACTAGGAAATAAGGAAACCACCTCTACAAACTGAGATATTGAGCAGATCGATATCTTCAGCATTGAGAACTGATTGTACCAGTAGGGCTTTCAGTTAAAACGTCACGACAGAAATCAGAAGAAATTGAACCCTACTTTGCAGCACAGTTCCGAAGGTTTAGAACGGAGAATTGAATATCTGTTCATGTTTATGTAAGGGGTAGACATTTGTCTCACGATAGGCGAAATCTGAGCGTGAGCGGCGCAATTTGAATTTTTGGACTTTTGGCCAGCTTTGAGGTATTTCTTGCCGACGGTGCGACGACGACGACGACGACGACGACGACGACGACGACGCGACGGCGACGGCGACGGCGACGGCGACGGCGACGGCGACGGCGACGGCGACGGCGACGGCGACGGCGACGGCGACGGGCGACGGCGACGGGTGCATTCGGCATTCGGTTGCCCCCGCGCGATTGTCCGCCGTCAACAAATCCGAACTCCCCGCGCCGCGCCGCCAGCGGCTCTTCCGAGTCGCCGCACGCCGGCGACAGGGCTCCGCGTTTCCCAGAGCTTTCTGCGTGACAAGCGGCGCGCATTCCTTCCCCACGGTCGCGAACACGCGTCGCGCGTGCACTCGCACGCCGCCCAACTCCCACGCCCGCTCCCGCCCCCGCCCCGGCGCAACGGGGCCCCGAAGCCGCACGAGAATGCAACGCGCTGCTCGAGATCGCCGACCTGCGGCAAGCACAGCGGCGCAGCGACCGGGCTTCGCGTCGAGATGCAGCCAGGAAGCCTTGGGGCTGGAACGGCAAGCCGCAACCCTTAATCAGTATCATTTAATTTATCGGAATTTTCAACCTGCGAGAATTTGGTGGGTTGGTTAGTGATTCCGGACGCGTCAACGGCGTAGTTCATTTGTCCCGTAAGTGTAGTGTATGTTTTCCCCCTCGGGAGATGGCGGTGATCTGATCCCCGCTGGATGACGAGATCCGGCGCCGACCTACCGTTGGCTAGCGGGGTTTCCCCTTAACTAGGACTCTCCCACCAGCGGGGCACCGCCCCAACCAGGACAAGTTGTAAGTCCAGCCTGCGAGAAGGGAGCAAGGTTATGTTATCGCTGTGAACTGTGAGATTTATTCCGCGCTCATAACCCTTTTTAACCAATTAATAATGAAAATGCGATCGAAGAAGCAAACTGTTTTTTCAGCGTGGAAGTGAAAAGAACCCTAGATACTTACAAAAAAATCAAAATAACACACACTGTCACGGTAAAGTATTTAACGCCAGTTGATTTAATGCGACATTTTTTATGTAGATCACCTTTATAATCTAACAGTCATTTGCTGCAAGTTTTCGGATTAAGGAAATAATTCCCCTCAATCACTACTTACAATTATATTTTTAATTTATTAAAGCTGTACAACTTTAAAACTTCCTAATGTCCGAAAATCCATGATGGATAAAGAGAGGAAACTATTGATCTTAACAAGAGACCTCACCCATTAAACAGATTAAACCTACTGGCAGAGAGTTCCTCGAGCTCAATCTAAACAATGAGTGTTCATCAGTATTCAACATTAAAAAACATTGCAATGAGTTTTCAATCGCATGCATTTTAAGAATTGTACCAAAAGATATGAGGTAACGAAATGTAAATCACATCAGGAAGTCGTTATAGTCGGTAGTTCAAAGATCGACCTATTTTGGAAAGGATGCCATCTTGTAACCTTGGCATTAAATCGCCCTCAATAGCTTTTATCTAAATGAATTTCAGCGATTCATTACAGAGAATAATAGATTTTGTCCAGTAATGGTATTTGGATTTTCCGTACAACTACGTATTTTTCTTGAAACAAAATTGCAGCACAAATTGGGATTCCTGACTTCTTTGTGAGAATGCAAGTCATATACCGTGCAAAGTACTTAGAAATTGCTGATAGAATATTTTTGAATCACAGGGCACGAAGCTGACGCCTGAAACTTGAAATAGTTTTCGGAAGGCAACGCGATTCCAAGCACAATTGGCGTGAATTACTCTCTGGAAGTCCTAGTTGGGAAATCCGTGAACGGTTAACAAATTATATAATCAATACTTCTCGACCTTTCATGAGGGTACAAGGTATATATTATATATAAAAGTTCTGAACAGTTATATATACATGTGTATATATGTAAAAAGTATTATATTATGTATTACACAAGGTGCCATAACAGTCCTGATCTCGATAAGATTAATCTGGCAAAGAAAAATAATCTGAACCAAAAGTATTTTGGGCTTCTAAATACATTACAACGTACGATGCACCGAACTACATACATATGCCAATTGCCTTTGTGTTGATGTTTGGAAAAAATTTACAAGTTCAAATGACTGATAAACGTCCCGTAATCACAGGGGCTATGATCCGATAGTCATAGATATGGAGGTTTCTGTGGAATATAGTAGTAAGAGAAACTATCACGAAGATGAAAAGAGACCAAAGGATAAGAAGATGGGACTAATTATATCATTATTTCAACCTTAAGTTGTTTCTTTAAGGAGAATAAAGTTCAGTCCTTATGCGAGCCTGCCACTCGTCCTCACCAAATAAGTTAAGAAGTTCCGTTGTTTAGATTTTAATACCGAAAGTATCTTGTATGGACGTTTTCTGTTAACGGCAGTGACATATCAAATAATAAGCAATGAACGTTTTAAAAGTGCAATTTTTATTTGTTGTTCTCTTTGATTTGCTTATTGTTAAAATTTGGCCTATATGTCAAAGTTTTACTCATGTTTTTACGGTATGACGATTTTATTTTTGATTTATTTTGTTCCTTATGAAATACGAATGAACTTCTGATTGTTTATTTGAAGATATTTAAGTTTTCCTCACCTCCAATCTTTCTTTGTAACACTGTTCATTCTATGAAGTCTTACAAGTGAAGACTGAGTTTCTTCACGTGATAAATTTCTGTGACAAGATGATCACTCCCAAGATTCAAATAAAGAATTGAGATAAAATTACATTATTATTATTGTTATTAAAGTAATAATCGTTCTATTCTTTTTAACGATAGATGATTCTTGCTGTACTTCAGGCTAGTGATGTTTTTCCATTGTCTTCTATGCATTTTTATGCAAACTCGCTCAACTACATTTTTGCTCCAATTTTGATTCAATTTTCACTTTGGTCGGATAATACATACAACTAAAAGAAACGACAAAAAGACAAGTGGAGATCACGAAGAGTAAAAATAATAAACGCATATTACGTATCACTTCTTGACTAGATGTGTAATCTTCCATTGCAAATGCACCTCCACAGAAGTTACTTCTCCCGTATCCACAACCAGCGAATGGAGATCGGAGTATAAAATGATCCCATTGGCCTTGGGTTGAAGGGATTGTGATGGAAAACGAGGGAGTTTATCTCCAACGGTGGAGTCGATATTTTTATACATTCATAAACCGATATTACTGAAACCAAATGAGGCGGAGGGAAAGCCAGCGAGCGGTCGAGGGAGAGGCAAGGCGAGATGCCCGATTGCGACGTGACACGTAACGGCATTGAAATCAACGTCGGGGAGGGCAACAACCTGCATAGAGCGGACGTGCAGCGGGCGGCACGAAAAAAGCCACTCTCCGTGCAGATGAAGCATAAATAAAGACAACTGCATAATAAATAAGCGAACTGCGCAATCTTTCTTTTATTGGTTGGCGTACGATGTGTTTTTCTCCGATTTATATCGCAGTATGTAATTTAGAACGTTCAGATATGGGCACAGTTTGGTCATAGTAATCATGTAGAGCTATTTAACAAGGAATATTATGTTTTGCAACTGAGGAACAAGGTTGCATTTAAAACGTTCACATACATATTAAAGTGATTTACATGAATATCTACATTGCATGCTTAGTCACGAATATCTGCAAAAAAGTGGCACAACTATAACATACATCTCATCCATTAACAATGAAAATGTTTCTTCACCATAGATCAGTTAACCCAAGAAGCAACTTTATTTCATGTAAGGTGATATTAAAAAACTCAACATTATAATTAAATTTACATCATTAATTTGAATATGTATCTTTATCAGATCCATCTCCGTCAAACCATACAGAATTGCAATGGGTTTGAAATAATACGCATCACAGCTTCACCAATACACAGCAGAGTCAAGCACTCATCTGACTCCATCATAATTGGCATCATTAGTTGATAACCACTCGTGTCTACAATCCATTCCGAGAAATTCATATATTTAAGTATAATCGCTTCTGATATTAATTAGTTTCATTGTGTTATTTGCGTACGCGTTCTAGACGAAAGTCAGGGCCCGAACACGACAACGGTTAGTCTGCTCAAGAAAAAAAAATTCTTGGTAATCAATAAAACTCATTCATTAAACAATCCCCAACACGATTGCCACTGGAATTTCCAATGCATTTATTGATCGTATGCACCGGGCGGTGACACAAACTCTTTGAAGCTGTTTCTCGAATTAATCAGAGTACACCTACACAGAAATTACCTCGGGGTATGAATGAAGACAGAACCTAGTGAATCGCGTTGGTGAATAAAGAACAAACGCTGCAATGAAAGCTAAGAAGATACTCTAAAACATTCACGAACCTCGATACTTGGCTGTCTGGCATAAGCCGAGTCACAATCGGTTGAGCTGACCTTCTTCAAAGCTATACTGCCTACGAATCCATTCACGAACCTGTTTTGCCCGTCATAGCCATATCACACGGGGCAACCGCCTCTGCATCAGTCAGGTCCCGCAGCCCAATGACTTACTGTGTTATAATTATATCTGCTACTGGGCCGAGGGGTTCGACTATTATACAAACTCCCCAAGTTGAATATCCCTAGCGCCTCCATTCAGCAGAGACAAAACGAAGTATCTGAGAATTGAATATGGATACCCATAGCTGAAATTCAATATACATTCACGTCATTATCATTTCACCTACCTTTCTGGATTACCAAAACAATTTTTAATAAGCCATGAGAAACGTAAACAGGTAAATATTAATGCTTGACAAATGGGTTTAGGAATGGAATTAAATAAAAAAAAAAATGTTTCATTCAACTGTAAAGGTTTCAATCGGTTTTCATATCTATCCCCCCTCTTCGCAAAGGTCTTGCTTCCCACCTCAAACTAGTGAGATTCGCAGAACCGTCGCCTAGTCGCCCACGCACCACCCACACTCTTCCGCCAACCCCCGACCTTTCGCCGCAACGGTGCGCCACTACCTTCCGCTGTCCCGGCAACTGGACTTCCCCGGCACTGACCTAGCGCACGCAGCCCCCGCGCCCGCCGAGCGGCTCGCAGAGGCAACGCCCCCGGGGGAACAGCAATTAGCACATTATTACCTTTGACAAGTGCCTCGCAGTGCCGAGATTTAGGAAGCAAGACGGACACTGAAATATTTTCTATTATTATTATTATTATTATTATTATTATTATTATTATTATTATTATCATCATCATTATTATCATCATTATTATCATCATTATTATCATCATTATTAGTATCATTATCATCATCATCATCATCATCATTATTATTAAGTTCTGAAAGAAAATATTTTCTGCAAAAACATCATGGTTGAAGAGTTCCCTCAAATTGTTTTCCCAATTTATGTCCACCAAGCTTATGGAAAAATTAGAAATGAGTCACTGTCTGCCTACACAGTGGTATTAAGTAAGAAATGGATGACCGACAGCAGCGATGATGATAATGGGATCGCGTATTCAGGTCACCTTAGTACAGAAAACGTGACGACAAAGCGGAGCTGTGACGATGGTGCTGGAGTAATGCAGGTGCCGCAAGCTAATGTGGGGGTGGAAAATACTACGTATTAAGCAACCGTGGAGCGCTGACAGCGAAGATGAATAGCAAAGAAGCGGGGACTGGTGGCGAGGGGAGCAAGGGCTGGAGCGAGACGACAAATACGCGGGCGAATGAGCTAAGGGCAGGGGCGATGGGGCAGGGGCGATGGGGCAGGGGCGATGGGGCAGGGGCGATGGGGCAGGGGCGATGGGGCAGGGGCGATGGGGCAGGGGCGATGGGGCAGGGGCGATGGGGCAGGGGCGATGGGGCAGGGGCGATGGGGCAGGGGCGATGGGGCAGGGGCGATGGGGCAGGGGCGGGGGCAGGGGGGGGCCCGGCGGGGCGCGTGGCCGCGGCCGAACCGGCCAGCGCAGAGCAGCACATCGCGGTGCTGCTGCCTCTCCGCGCCGCCAGCGCGCCCGCCCACCGCGCCAGCGCGGCCGGACGTCCGGGCAAGAGCTTCCGGGCGCTCCTCTCCGCCCGCGCCCTCTCTCCCGCCCCAGGCCCACCCGCACCGCAGCGCAGCGCGGCGCCACGGACGACAGCCAGGCAGGCACGCTCGCGCGCGCGCATGGGGGAAGAGGAGGCGGGGCGGAACGGGGCACAATACTGGCGGACCTCTCCACTCGTCCGCTTCCCCGCGGCAGAGCAGCCGCTCTTCAAACAAACGGAGCGCCCTCGTGCTTGCAGAAATTGGCCTAAATAAGTAGCGTTCTTGATAACATTGTTGGAGAAAAAAGGGGTGTGCTCACATCACGCTACATTTTGCAAGGGAGTATTATATAACGACGACAGCCCTATTCTTCTCTCGGGGCCACGAAATTACTAGTGAATAAAAGTATATTAATGATCGTATTACTAATAGAGTTTGTACAACTAATGTTCATTAAATCATATTCTTGAAGAATTTGAGGGTGAAAAAATATTTTCTCGGATTCTATATTTCTTTAACCCCGTCTTTCACTATAATGTTATTTTCTAATTAATTGAACACGAGTTAATGGCAATTTGCATTGTCACACGACTTACCTACAAGAATTATTAATGTACACTAATCTATTTATTATGAGCTGAAGCATAAGCTCCGTTCTGAATACACGTCATTTTTTACTAGTCCTTGAGAAGGATAATTATTGAACAACGGTACGTTCCACCAGCAGCTTACCAAAGTATAGAGAATTTTTTCTGGTTCATCCCAGAGATTTCCGTTCCCCACGCTGAGTGGCACGCCACCGCCGCCCCACCGTCACGCCGCGCAACCCACACAATTGCGTTACCGCAACTCGCCACCTGCACTTCCTGGTAATTTATGGTTTCTGGCACGAAAACGGCAATACCAACTAAAGCACTGCTGGATAAACTTACTCAAACCATCGAGATCACAGGATTCGCTCTGCAGATTGTATCATTTAAATTGGGGGGAGGGGGGAAGTCACGGTCTTTTGTATGCATTATATAAAATTATAATGCACTATGTATGCATTATATAAAATACATGGTTTATTTAATACATTTAAGGAGGTCGCAGGATTCGTCCAAGGACAAATTGTGCCTTTGAATGTATGTGTGTGAGTGTGCAATGCATTAGATCTATGATTATTATTATTACTATCTATTATTATGATCTAATGCAATGCATTAGATCATAATAATGTATATTATGTAGTAATAATGGATATTTTCTGCAGAGAAACAATTTCGTCAAAAACAAGCCCGATGTAGTTCTCGCTGTTTTTAATTCAGTTCCTTATTTTTTTTATATATTTACTAGCAGATTTTTTGTATATTATAATTGCTTTAATGTACTTCAAATAGTATTTAAAAGCGCATAACAAATATTAGACAGTTTTAGAAGAGGGTCAGGGTATGATCGGGTATTGATAAATCAGCATGTAATCGCGCTTTATTTAGGGTATCATTAATCTATATAAATAGCTGCTAAAACCAATAACTCCAGGTCTTTTATATAAATTAAGTTCCTATGCTTAAAATATACGATGCCAATGGTAATGTCAAGTTGTATTTGTGTGAATACGTCCACTAAAAATAAAGCAGTCATAACTCAGAAATAGTGTTGTTTTTTTAAGGTGTGTCCTTTCATGGAACATTCCTATTTTTAACTGGGCGAGCGCCAAACCTGCGGCCGAAAAATTTGAGTGGGTAGATGCGATCCTCTCGAACTATTTCTTTTTTGAGCGAGGGAAAATTGTGGTCTCCAAAAGCTTTTTCTGGAAAATTATGTTTTTTAGATTTGATGGTGCTTCAATGAATCAGCGATATAAATAACTGTTATAGAAATTCTACACTTCCTGTTCGGGTAGATGAAAGGGCAGAGAATCCACGATTCACGCATGCACCTAATCTCGCGATACAATCCTTCCGGGTGCATGTGCATTAGGTACTTCCGTGTGCTGCGTTGTATTGACCACCCACTTGATAAGGCTGCACGTGTGGAATATCCTAGAACCTTATGGAATAGTTTTTTTTTTTTCAACCAGAATTTTCACAAAACATCATAGAGAGCATGTAAAATAAAATTTACAAATTCAACTAAATCATGGCGTTTCATTAATGAACAGTCAAAGATAAAAGAAATTTTGAAATTGCTACCTTTTTAGTTTTTGTGTATAAATGCACGTCTGTATTATATGTGTGACTCGGTAAACTTCTATTTCTAAAAGTTCTCTTACAAAAATTGTATTGAAGTATGTGACCGAGTAAAACTAAGTTATCAAATTCATTAGTAGAATTGTATTATCTATATGTATAATTTTTAAATATTTATGTTACTTGCGTTAAAGAAGAAAACGTACATAGGGCCGAGTTCACACTAAAACTGCGATGTCCTAAAATTCTTGTTTCGCTTTTTATGGCGTTGATCCTTTATTGCTTATTAGTTTACCTAATTCTTTTACATATCTGAAAATTATATCACTGGATTTTATGCTCTTCTGAAGTTCTAAGAATTTTTCTAAGCATCTTAATGTTCATTCTTACTGTTCCACATTACGTCAAAAGAACATTTTTAAGCCTGAAAACTGTTCCATGCAAACTGATTTTCGAAAAAAAAACATCTTCCATGTTATTCGATCCTCTACCGTCACAGCCACGTTTTATAGCCTATGGAGCCCCCAACCTCCGCTTTCCATCTTCATCCTTTTGGCCGCCATCGACGCTCGGTTGAAATTGCCATCGACATTCGATGATCGATTCGTTAGTTGTTTGGTCCTCCGGAGCGGATCAAACTGCCACAGAGCAGGCGGCTTTGTTTGCAGCTCGCCTGTCACTTCAATCGACCGAAAGCCTTTCCTTCCTGTCGCTCAACCGTCGCCTCCCTTTGTACGGCCTTCGAGTCCCCCGTGTACACGTGATAAACTCGCCATCGAGAAACCGATAAGGCCCCGAGTAAATTGCGGAACCTGTGTGAAAGCAGGAGAACGGACTTTCTAGTTGAGTGCACTTACAACTCGCGAAACGTTCAGATAAGACTAAATATAGCGAGTGTGTTTTACACTCAGTGCGCCAGACAACGTTTCTTGAGCATCGCGTTTTCATATCTCGCCACTTCTAAATTGTGTTGTCGAAAGCGTTATAAGACTATTTTTTAAACGATCTACATAATCGAATTAAATATTTACTTACATAAAAGAGAATATAATCAAATGACATTATATTGAGGGCATTCTTTCGGATTGCTTTGTAATGGACACGCATCAACATTTCTGAAAGCGTGTTTTTCGCTCTCGTGCTTTTCTAAAAGCGCGAATTTTCAATATTTCTTGGTTGTTCAGAAGTGTTGTGCTTCACAACCTAGATGCAGCAGATTATGTACGATTACATATTATTACAGTAACCGTGAAGACCGTTTTTGTTAAAACATTTAATGAATTGCAGTGTTATACGAGTATTTTATTTTTTGCTCTTGAGAAGAGCTACCTTTTTTTGAAAACGATTTTGTATGGTTTCGTTCAATAGCCTTTATGCTGCTGCATACCACACAACCTGAAGTCTGACTGTTTCCACGAGTGGGTGAACGTATAATTCTTCTCTCAGAAAAGGGTTCCAATAAATTAAACAATGTGCTGCCCTCAAATAGAAAGAACTATACCTCAATCGAAGGGATTCCGTTTTTACAAAATACATGTTTTGTGGAGATATAAATCATGTTATTTGATGCATTGTAAAGAATTGTATATATGGTCGGTAATAACCTTGCAGTTCATGCGACCAAAAAAGAAACGAAGTTTCTTCTTTAAATCATTCTATTCCAACGAAGTGAGCTTTATTTAAGCTTTTAGTTTCTCTTGTACCGTTTTTCGGCCGTGAAATGAGTGTTCCTAGGAATCTGTCGCGAGCGACCATCACCAGACTGATGCGTGCAGGTTGTATATCGTTTGCGTGAGGTCTGGACAATGAATGGGTAGTCAGGGCATACAACCTGCCGGCGAAAGGGTCGCTTGCTCTAACCATTGAGGAAAAAGTCAAGGAGAACGCATTTCAAAATAACAAATTATGTTTAGAATATAATTTTATCAAGGAGATGACGAAAATAATTAATAATATTTACAATTAATATACGCCAAAAAATATTCTGTACATCGCGTCACAAATGGATGATTTGAACAAGATTTGACCAAACAAAGACTATTATATTTTGACTAGATTGAGTCTACTTACTTTTGCATTCGATTTTCTGCTACAAATGTTATAGTTTCGCTTTTGATCATTGTCCATTATTCAGAAGATAATTCTGTCCGTTTCTTCCCGCTATAGTTCGTAAATAATATGAGTATTTCAAGAATTCTCGAAGCGAATACTTAAACAAAAATGTCTACACATTTCTCTCTGTTGTCATTTAATGAATTGAAAATTCACCTTTCTAATAAAATTCACCATTTAACAAAAAATTGGTTCAAAATGACCAAGCAAATTGAAACGACAGTAACAAGAAAGGTCTAATTAAATTGTACAACACGTCTTGAAACTGCAAAGTAAATCATAGGTTGTGGTGAATAACGTGAAAAACGAGTGCTCGAGTTTGCACTGTCTAACTTTTTAGGACTTAAAAATTGCATTATGTAATTTAGAATTCATCTAAAAAGACCAAATGTTTTTAATAATCGATTCTTAATTAACTGATCTGCAAATATTTTCTGATCAATGTAATCATACATTCTTAATAATTTCTTAACTAATATGCAAATATTCTCTGACACATATTCAATGAAAACTTTCTTTGACAACTTCTAAACATAAAAACTAACACACAAAAATGACAAAAAGTGAAGTTTTCGAAACTAACGAATAGCACAAAGAAGCATTTTTAATGATTTTTTTTAACGAATTGAATTATTTATGTAACAGTCACGACCGTTCTTAATATACGGGGATCTATTTTATAAAAGATACGATACCGTTAAGACATTTTATTGCGGGTTTCTTGCCGTTTGTTTGGATTTTCCTGATATTTTCGCATTCTTTGGCCAATTTCTCCAATGACATTTCGTAGAGGACGAGTAGAGTTCATTTGCCTTAAAAGACTTCACTTGTATTTCACAGATGCAGTATTTTCAAGATACTTGAGTGGTTTCGCAATACTCTCTCGCCTCGTAATTTCCCTCTCGGTCAGGCGCCCGCAGGATCCGCAGAGCAAAGCCATTTCCCCGTTCGTCCCGACCGTGTAGCTGCGGCGAGACGATAACGCACTAAAATTGTTCACTTTTTCGGGCGCCTCGTCGCCGCGCCCCATAAAACCTTAATTCTTGCGCTGCAGCGTCGGCGATCCCTCGAGCGACGGGACCCCGCGGGCGTCGCAGAAAAGCGAGAGGGAGAAGACCAATCACTACACGAAAACGTAGGAAGATAAGGGAACATGAAACATGGGAAATAGGGCAAATATGGTAAGAAACAGACAAAGCCGAAAATTGCTATATATATATATATATATATATATATATATATATATACACACACACACACACACACACACAGACCAGACCGAGAGAGAGGAAAGAGAGAAAAAGTGACAAACGCGAGTCGTAATATATGAAAAAACACCGAATGTTTGCAAAAGAAATGGAATGATGAGGGGAAGTGTGATGAAGAAGGCAAAATGGGAAAGAAAGGCGAGATAAGGTTGACCAGACCGAGAGAGCTGGAACGAAATGAATCGCAACAGAACAACTTAACTAGATACGTTGATACGTTGGGGAAATGGTAGAATGATTTTAAGAATATAAGGAAACTGAATATAAAAATTGAAATAAATGTAGAATTCAAGGAAGAGAACGTCAATGTGTAACTTCTTTTAATAAAGAAAATCAAAAAACCGATTGGAAACAATTGTAAGAGAAAATTCTTGAAATACCGAAGGTAGAACACAAAAGCAAACCACTTGGACGCCTGAAAGGAAGGAGTAAAATAGGAGGAACTTGAAAGCCCACGGGAAAAGAATGGATCCGAGGGAGAATACACCTCCGGAACCCTAATGGCTGTGCAGGTACCAGCAGCCTCACCCGGGACCCTACTCCCCTCATGCTACTCCTGCATCTGAATGGGCAGCGGCTCATTCACCGCTCGGCGCGGTGGAGCGGAGCGGGAGGGGGCGGGGCGGGCAGCGACAGAGGCAGTGGCAACGGGCACCTCACCGGGCCCACTTCCGGCGCGTCACTTCCGCGCCCGAAGGCCGCGCGCGCCGGCTCGCCGCCCGCCCGTCCCTGCCTCTGCCCCGCCGCCCGCGCTCCCGTCTCGCCGCCCCCGCTCCTGCTCCGATCGCCCGCGGTCACAAAGGGGCGGGCGGGCGGGCGGGCGGCGCGGGCGGGCGGGCGGGCGGGCGGGCGGGCGGGCGGGCGGGCGGGCGGGCGGGCGGGCGGGCGGGCGGGCGGGCGGGCGGGCGGGCGGGCGGGCGGGCGGGCGGGCACCCACCCAGTCGTGTTGCGCCGGGCTGCTGCTGCGGCGCCAACGCCCCGGAAGGTGCCGGCCAAAACGCACAGTGGGCCGAAAGAGGATACATTTTTTTCTTCTTTGGTTGTTATTGCTGATAGTAGCCATGTAGCCACTTTTAAGTACCGCATTTAACTCCCATTCAGTCCATAAGGAAATATTCTGGACGAGATAGAGTCGTAGCATTTGTCCTCTATGATCTCCAGTTTCCCCTTGCCTCTTATTCTCCTATTGCTCCATCGTATACATTCACTTAACCATTCATTATAAATCTGACTTTGTTCTCACAAATGCACAAAAAATATTAAATATGTCAATACGCAAGCATTTCAAAAGATGGAACGATAAATTAGCGTTTACAAGTACCGATTGTCACGTTGACAGGAAGGGGCTGGATGAAGGGACCCAATGGTGACGAATTTTTATAGAACAACTAAACGTGGAGATGGGAAATAGAGTTGCTGAGAGTGGGAGAATTCTAACACCTGGGTGCTCTGATCGGCCATTTCCGTGCTGTCTCAATTTCAAGCGGACGTTAGGCCAGTAATCGGAACAATGTGCTGCAGTCCACGTGATTATTTGTCCTTCATTGTGCCCTTCCCTTTGCATTCGCTACAATTACACAACGCCTCGCTTTTGTCAGGAAACCATTCTTGGAGCTTAGGGTAGAGCGTATGCGCCAAGCACCTCTCTCAGAGCGCAGTAGGGTTGAAATACTCATTTGCAAAGTCCTGGAGTTATACAGTTCAATTTATAGCAGTTAACTATTAACTGAATCCGGTCGCCACTGGTGCCAAAATTATCAATCAAATGTGTGGTATCTAAAGTATCGTACTAAGGGCTAAATGGTATAATCATTTTATTTAAATATTTCAAACTAACTACTGGAATAAACTTGAAATATGTGACAAAATAATTTAGTATCGTGAGTCGGGTTCAAATTCAATTCATATCCTTTGCATCCCCTCAATTAAATTCAGACCCTCACATGGATCCAAAACGTTGATGCCCTTCCACCTCAACATAAAATTATCACACGAGTAAAAATCAACTTACATAATTCATGAAAACGTTTTCCTAATAAGTAATACAAATTGTGTAATTGATAGTCACGATTAAGGAGAAAAAAAATTGGAAAACTTCCAATTCATAAACTGAATACCTAGAAATGAAAATTTACCGAGAATGTCGTGAAATGCTTGTCCAGTTTCTCTCATAACTTCGATACATCGGACAAAATAGTGATTAATAATTTCCAAATAATTTTGGAATTTACAAGAAATGGGTGAACTCTGAAAGGTGTAGCTTCATGGAAACTTGCAGTTGCAAAGCTCCCTCTTCTGTTACCTTTTTATATAACCTACTGAAGTAGGTACTAGATGCAATTAATTAAAAATGGCTTATACTTTTTTGCGCTTGAATATTATTTTTTAACGAATTTTCCAATAACGTAATAGTAAAAAATGACACCACTCGTAATTTGCAAGTGCACAAAACTTTCTCGCTGTTGCACGTCGTTGAGTGCAACACACACGGTATTCATGTCCCATCTCAAACTTCTCATACAGTTTGTTCATGTTCTGGACTCCCAAGCAGGTTTTCGGCCACGACTACCGCGCTCCAGGACACTTCAGAACCACCTCCCCAACTCCGCCCCACAGCTGACAGATCCAGGCGGAGTCGCTGGACGCCGCCCACCTCCTCTGTGTATTTAATGCGTCCGGAGGCAAACCGGAGGTACTGGTCGACTTGCACTGATCTGCTCTGTCGCTGTCACGTCCAGAAATGGGATGCAATACTTTTACTGCATTAACAGTTTTCATTAACATTCTTTTGCCACTGAATGGAGAGGTTTCTACGCATCCATCTACGAGAAAACCTAGCTAGATGTTCAAATTCCAAGAAACACAAATCGTTAGTCATTCTAGTCAACCCAACGAACAAAATCCTGAAACCCTACAGAAGCACATTTTCCAATTAAACCTGTGCCTAAGAATTCTAGTCTCGCGAGAAAAACGCCCGGAACGCGAAATTCAAATCGCTACAAAATGTTGCCCCCTGCACCATCGCATACCTTGAAACCTTACACAAGTACATTTTCCGCCGCGCATATCGGATGAACTACACACTGTATACAAAAGGCAGCGCAGCGGAGTCGAGTATTCGAGCACGGCGGCGGCATGCGGGCACCAAAAAGCCACCTCCAACTCCACCTGCCCCGGGCCGTAGGCAATTCCCAGAAGCGGGTTCCGCGTGGGCGGCGTGGGCGAGCGCGTGGGCGCTATCGCCCCTATCTGCGCCTATCGACTGCGCTCTGTCGCCGCCGCCGCCGCGGGCGCTCGCGTGCAACGCTGACGTCACGGCCGGCCGTGAACCGCCCCGAGGGTTGCGGGCGCGCACCCCCGCCCAGCCGCCCGCCCGGCCACCCACCCTGCGCACCCGAATCGCTGGCCCACAGGGCGCACTGGACCCACACGGGTCGAACGCCCGCACACAAGAAAGAAAACATTACGGATTCGGTGGTATAACGGTTAGCGTACCGTGGTCAACGGTTAGCGTACCGAGCTATTGTACCGAGGTTTGCGGGTTCAAACCCGAATGAAGCCGTGGATTTTTAAGGGCGAAAAATATCCTTCCTATGCGTTCCTTCGGAGGGAAAGTAAAGCCGGTTGACCCATGTAGTAGATTTACTGCATGTACGATCCTCAAACCTAAAAGAAGCCTCTGAGCAAAATTGAGACCGCCTGTTTCGTCGCCCAATACCTCATTTCTCCGCTAGATGGTGAAAGGAGCGCAGCGAAACTTGCATGGTCACACGGAAGATAGACGAAATTTGCGTTTTCAGATGGCCCGAGTCTCGCCACGTAAAATAAGGCATCAACTAAATCACTGAAGACTCGCCCAGGTGGATGCAGTGTTCGTAGAATTGTTTCATTACTTGGCGTACTGGAAAGGAAGAGGAGAGTGGATTTCTGATTGATTAATGATTCCAGATGGGTCAACTAAGGTCATTAGTACCGTAAGTGTAGTACATTTTCACTCGGGAGGTGGCGGTGATCTTTCCCCACTAGATGTATCCTGCGCCGATGTATCCAGCTACCGTCGGCTAGCGGGGTTTTCCCCAACCAAGTATCTCACCAGTGAGCACCGCCTCAGCCCGGACAAGTTCTAAGTTTCCAAGAAGAGTATTGTTGTGCATATAAATGTGTATCTGTAAGGGGATGAGAATACGACAAGGAGGAGGAATTAAAGATCGCACACGGTCCGTTTGTTAGGGTACTGCTCTGGCATTCGCGTTGTGTTGATCGGGGAAACTACGAAAAATTAACGATCAGAGCAGCCGGCCGCTAGAATTCTCCTCCAGAGAGCGACTGAAATCGACCTGGCTATTAAATAAAATTTTAATATTCGAATAGCTAACTAGTGTCAAAAATTCTGCCACCGTCGGGACTCACCTAGGACCTCCCTATCAGAGGCACTGCAGTGACATCAGTTGATACCTATCTGAGCCACCCCTCCCGCTGCAAAGGCGAGTGGAGGTACCTGGTGGTGGAGTGGAATGGGAAGGAGACAGGAACCGTGTAGGTGGGTCAACATGGCCCCACACACACCACCTCCCCCACCCCCAAAAAACGCAAATTTACTCCCTGTGGATAAAATGTGTTATCTTCAAACGTGTACACGTTTTGTTTTGGTTCTGTAGTGTTCTTACAGTCGAAGCCGCTTATCACTGAAGGCCTATCGATCTTCATTTCAGTCAAGAATTTCGTTTCACTTATTTCTCAGTACCATTAACAGCACTATATGGGGGCAAAAATATTGCTATAATGCTATTTAATAGTTGACCGAGATATCACTAAAGCGAAGTATTTTAGAATTTGGCTTGTGCTTGTGGTTCTTACAATGTGGCAAATCTTGAACATGAAACAACAGACTGTGCTTCTCTTCCGAAGGAAAGAGTGGTATGCGACGCTTTTTCTAACGCTAACCCTTAGAGGAAGCCATGTACAACATGTACAACATGTACAACATGTACATCAAAGCCTGATGTACAAACCCATAAATAATGTTTGGAGAAAAAACGTCTAATGATTATCATATAAAATACCCCCAAAATAATGCACGATAACAATCATATTTTCAATATAGGTCATCATAACTTAGCGGAACCTAGTAATTATTATATTAATAAATCTTTTTAAAGTAAATTGAAATTAACTGTGATGTAGGTTAAAATGTATTAACAACAAAAACATTTCGACCTACTACTACACGTGCATTCCCTTAGCTTGCTGCTTCTCTGGAATTGGATCCTATTCAAGGACCTAGGAATCACAGCAACACCCGTGCAGATTGCAAATGGTGACCAGAATTGCTGTCTTTTGCCGTAAGTTTTTATTATTATTGTTATATTATGTCGTGGTTAGGCGGAAGAGCGGGCCTGATGGCCTGAGTCTCCCACATAAATAAAGTCATTATTATTATTTATTATATTATTATTATTATTATTATTATTATTATTATTATTATATTCTTCAGAGTTTATCTGGTAGGTATTTCAACCACTCACAGGTATGACAGGAACAGTGACCATCGCACCAGATCCCAGCAATGTATATTAATACACGAGGACCGGTAGGTCAGAATGTATTAACTCCATACTTCTTAGTGTATTATTACTATCATCATATTATATTATATTATATTATATTATATTATATTATATTATATTATATTATATTATATTATATTATATTATATTACTATTATATTTATTAATTATTATCATTATTCGTACTGTTACTGCATTTCAAGGCATATTAGGCAGAGCTAGCGTTCAATTCAAAGCAAACGGAGTGGTCCGTGCATTTAGAGGGACTGCGCCCACTGCGCGAGGCCTCCCCGTCGGCTGCGCGGGGAAATATCGGTGCCGCGCGGGGGAAGGCCATTATTCCCCACTTTTGCGAACGAGAAGGAGAAAAGGATAATGGAACTGCAAGTGATTCTGCGGTTTGAGAACAGAGATCGAAATTAGTTATTGCAGAATCAATTGTCATCGGCTAGAACCTGGGAACCTGGGACTCTGTGCTGCGAGAAAATAGTGAGTGTCCAAGTTTTTATTTCGCTGTTTGTTATCACATGTTTTCTCTTCATTGAAAATATTTCACCGAATATAATTACCATAGTATGTTTGAACGCAGAATTATCAACAAATTTATATCATAGGCACGAATAATTTGCATTCGTAGAAATACTGTTCATTATATTTTGTACCATAATCATTACGCATGTATATAGAAACTACTTTATATCTCGGAAGGGTAAAATCGAAAAATGGACGGAAGACAATCTATGAACTGTAAATTCATCTTAAGACAACATCGAAGCAAGCCGTTGCGAGTGGCTGAAAACGATGCAAAACGAGACCTCAAATCCGCGCCTCTGAGGGTCAAATCACGAGACTGTAACCTTCACCAAGCGACTACTAACTTCGCATCCATTAACCTCGGCTTCCTACGAAGTTACATTGATTTAAAATTGAAAAAATTAACAAAAGATAAGAATTAATAAGTATCGTCAAAACGCTGTAACTTCGTTTTTATTCCTCCAGAATATTTATATTTACCTTTTGAAAGAAACTTTACATACTCAAGAAATACTGACATTTAAAACAATTTCATGCACTTCCAAGGGTCCAAAAGTGCTTAAATGCTAGAAAATAAGAAAGTAATGTCTTTCCCAAACTTCACTTATTTGAATGGGTTATTCGCGAAATATTTGGCTAAAACGCTTCATATTTTAGTTCTCGTATACAATTCATGTTGTAAAATTTCATTACCAATTTCATTTATTAAAGATGTATTTGAGAACACTGACAATTATCGTGTCAAAATAGAAATCTGAATAAGATTCGTCAGCAGTGACGCCAAAAAATCTTTCAAATATGTTTAGTTTTACTATAATGGATGGTTGTCGGTATGAGCAATTAATTTGTTAATTGTCAGATATCAAAATTTATAAGCTTTCACATCAAATTTGCATTCAGCGACGGGAAAAAATTTCAAAGGCTAAAAAATTGGCAAAGATTGTTAGAAAACGTATTTATTTTGATAGCAATAATGCCAGTTTTAAAGTGTGAAATTACATTATTGATCTCAGATTCTTCTCAAGCGAACCAAAACGTAGGATACCAAGTCTCAAGAAAGGTTATGCAATTAACAGTAAAATACTATCGTCAACATTTTATTTCCTCCCCCCCCTCATGTTTCGAGCAAGGCCTACTGTTAACGGAATTGGAAAAGAAATAGGGGGGATCACTTTCTTATCACCTCATTTTCAATTTTTTAACAAGTAATCTAATTAAAATGCGAATTCGAAATCAGCGCAGGTCTTATTTTGCTCGGGTCCTTAGCACTTATCACATACAGCCCTACATTAAACAGACCGTGGCTTACAAATATGCCGTAAAATCTTACATTCTAAAATATTTATATTTTCTTTATTTCTGTCGTATTCGCATGTGAAAGCGATATATTGATTTCGTGGAATTCAATCAGGATGCACACACATTCTATATACCAACTGGATTTTATATTGCAGGAAACGCTGCAAATTAATAAGAATTGAAACGAACGTAAAACAAAAACTGTGGAAGCAGCCTTGAAGGCGCCAGTGAAAGGAGGTCCGAACGGAAACCCCAGCGCGTTTATTTTTATTTTTATTTTATTTTACATCAAAAACAGTTAAAAACTGCGTATGACGTGCTATGGGAAAAGTGAATTGTGTGCACATTTTGAAAATTCTGTGATCCCTACACTAAGTCTAATACTACTTAAATTCATTCATAATCCGGAAAGGTTCATAATCCGTTCATAATCGGGAAGGACCAGAGGCGGATAAACAACTCAAACGTAAAAATTTGCGGCATAAATATGCGAGACACGCATATTTATGCGCATATGCCAAACAAACACGAGAAATATTATGTATAATAACATGTATAATTTATGTTTAAAAATTGGACAAATATATTTATGACTAAAATTAAATTTTTAATAATTATGCTTTCAATTTTTTTTACGGAAAACAATTAATTTGTAAATATTTTGTTCCACAGAAATAACAAATTCATCATGTTTTGTTTTTTCTTAGTTAAACGTATTTATTATTCTACCGTTGTTCTACCATTAATTCCTAAAATTACGTAGATGTATACAATCAACATTAGAAAATATAAATTAAATAAGTCATCTTAAAACAGATAATCAAAATTACATGAATTTAAATGTGTATAATTTATTCATATTCAATTTTTTTTTTAGAAATTTGAAGACACGAATGCAACCATAATTTTTGCCGCCTTAGGCATGTGCCTCCTGTGCCAATGCGTCAATTCGCCACTGGGAAGGACACCGCGGTGCGACGTGATACGCACGGACACTCCGCAGGGGCCCGTTGGTCACGTACTGGCGTCTGACACGCAGCAAATGCAGGAAATCATCCTCCCAAACAATTTACCTCGCAACCTTCAACGAATGACCTCTTGCGGCTACAAAGTAATTCCTGGTGGAAAACCGCTCGCATTACCTCTGCAAAAATAGGCAGTGGATCTCTGGTAGACCAGAGTTTGGCAATAAACATTCATGATGAACGTTTCAATTTTTGGAATCTAAACGCACTTCCCAAATTGCGATAACATGTACTAACAACTGGATAAAAATGTGTTGGCGTGTTAAAAGGCTATTTACATAATTATTTTAGACGATGTTCCAATATCAGTTTGGTCCACAGTTACTTTTGATTACTGAATTATTTGGAAATCACAAATACTAAAATACTGAAGAAAGGTTGGAATGTTTTATCTTTTTCTCTGAAAGTCGAGATTATCAATTCTGCAAAATAATATTTTTATCTTTTAGTCCTAAGTGCTGATCTGACAAGTTCAGAAGCTATTTATGGAGTATTATGTATAATTTAAGAAAGTTACATAACTTTATTGTTTAAGACACCAAAAGAAATGGAGTAAGACACGTCATCTCAATGCAGAACTCTCCCTGTAAACCTTTGTTTTTTATCAGCTCCAGTACACTTTACTGCAGTCGAAACGATGCATCTTTCCGCGATGTTCGTATGCACAGCAATTAAACGCGAGTACTCATATGATTTCCCTGGAATTTGAATGTTTTGCGTTTTAAATATTGTTCAGCATCAATCTTTACTGTCAAATTTGAGCTCTGAAAACCTTGAACAACCAATCGACAAATCCTTCGGATAATTGAAGCGACATTGAATGCAGTTAACAGTGTATTTTGAGACAGTTCAGAAAATTGTAATAGGGCAAACATAATTTAAAAACATGCCGCAGTTTATGCTTGTATGGTGTTAAATAAGAGAAAATAAAATACACGTTACAGTTGATGTACGTCGACGGAAATTAAAATTCAATATGCTTTATTGTAGCTAGTTTAATTGAAATGTTACTTCGGCGTATCGTATTCTTGGTATTGTGGCGGTCACTTGAGAAGGACCAAATAACCTGCCGCCAACATTTCCAACTTCCTAGTTTCTTTGTTTGTTTGTTTGTGCAATTTTTTGATTCCTATTCATAAACCGCATACTTCATAGGACATAATCTATTTTCGAAAGTATGAACGAATCCAAAGGAAGCAATTTTTCAAGAGGGAAAACTATTTCTAAGCGGACTCCCTCCCGCACACCATTTATTTTTCTTTTTCTTAGCTTGACATTTAAAAAAATATTCATTCATAATGGGAATACTTCTTTGGATTAATGTGACTAATAAGTGTTAATTGTTGTGAATAATTTGAGTACAATTGTATGACATTTTCGTGGAGAATGAACAAGAAATAATATTTGGAAAATTCATAATACAGTAGTATAGTCATTGGAGCTAAGACACTTAAACCTCTAAATGGGAATTTACTCATACTTCTAAATTTATGATATTAGTTCAAAAGACCATGTGCCCACTTCAACTGTTATAGTAGTTAAGATATTTTAATGAAATAGTTGTTTTTATTTCTTTTAGAATCATTGAAACAGCAATACTGTAATGAATGTTTTATGAAGCGGAAACACATCGAAGACATTGCAAGCTTAATAATTCTTGGAACTCTTTTTTACTTCACGCGTCTTTGGTCCTCTATCGATTAAGGTTGAAGTTCAATAATTACTAAATAATTACAATGTATACGCAATTATCAATATTAATGCAAATGAGCAAATTTTTACCTCAATCACTACTCAGTAAATAAGGAATGATCATCAAACTTTCATGACATGAATAACTTACTGCGAACATATGGAAACGAAGCGTAGCAGAATAGTCCATAAAATCATTAAACTGAAAAGAAATATTTAGTATTCAAAACATATGCAGAACAACCAACAGAGAGGTAAATCTGCTCCCAGACGGAGCAGCACGCCTCACTGACCGCACGTGTCATGGAGCCGTGCGGCACGGCGCCGGAAGAGCCTACTCAGGAGCAACTCGTACCTGTGGCGAGAGCCGGCGAGGGCGGCCGTGTGCGTCCGTCAGCTGGCGGAGGCGACGCCGGGGCCGAACGGGGCCAGCACGCGTCGCATCACTCGGCCGCGGTCTCCTTCGCACCCTCGCTCGCACTGTCGCGCCTCCGCGCTCGAACACCGCGCTCGTGCTTCGCGCCATCGCCACCTTACGCGCTGCATTCGCACACATTGCCTGCCCTCTAGTGGCGAATTTCAAAAATACTACGAGTTTAGAACTAGTTAAGTAATGCGCTAAGAGATAGCGCGCATGTCATAAACTTCAGGCGAAGGCCGGAACCAGGCTTGCCACTTAGCGGCGCGAGTGACAGATAAGGGTTGCCGCCCCCCCGCGAGGGCCAACGCGGAGGAAGGCTAGCGCGGGGCCGGAGGGGCGAGGCGGCTCGCCGCGTGCGGGAGGGGCGCGGGGGGGGGAAAGCGGGGACGGCGCGGGGGGGGGTGGGGGCACGGGCCGCGCGCGCACGTTGCCAGCCCTCGCGAGCGTGGCCACGGCCAGGACCTGCGCGAAGCGAGCGCTGGGTGGCAGTCGAGGCGCGAGCGCGGACACAGCGCCGACGGGCCGCACCGCTCCGCGCACCTGCCAGTCGCCGACGCGTCGTCCGCGCTCGCCAGCGCCCGCCCGCGCACGCGCGCGTTGACACCCGCACGCGACACCCCTCCGTCTGTGCCACGCCTCCACCCGCGTACATCGCCTGTCGGATTTACGTTGCCGCCCATGCTGCGGACTGCCGTCTGAGGTAGGTGTCACCGCTGCGTCGTGACCTGATGACGTTTCTCTCACACGCGCTGCTGAGGGCGACGTCCGATCCGGAAGCGAACCTGGGGCCACTAGGTCGACGGCCGGCTAGCAGCCGGTCGTATCAGGCGGCGGGTTATCTCCGCGACCTTGCCCAACAGCGCGGACGGAGGGGGTGGCGCGCAGGGGCGGGCCGCGCGGGGAAGGGGGCGGGGCACCCTCGTGCCACGCGCGCCCCCGCCGTTCGCGAAGGTGCTGGGGCGGCGTGGACGGCGCTGTCAGCAGCAGGATGTCGTCGTCGGGGCGGCGACGCCGGTGGCGGCGGCGGCGACGTCGTCGCTCGCCGCCTGCCGCGGAAAGTGGCCCCCGACCCACTTGGCTGTGCCCGTTCCGCCGTGACGTCACGCGGGTCCCGCTGCCGCCGCGTGCCGACACGGCGCCCCGCCCCACTTGCGCGCCCTTGGCCGCTTCGGGGCAGGCCGCCCCGCCCCCGTCACCGCCCCGCGCCCCGGCGCCCGCCACCCCCGCAGTGAAAGGCGCCCATGCGGAAGCGCCGGCGACGGCCGCCCCGCGCAGCCCGGTGACGGATATGCTACGGATAGCGCCATGACGGAGGCGGATCCGGCAATTGGCGCAGAGGATGTAAAATGTCATCTCCGTCCACAAAAAATGCCCGTAACTTTCAAAGATTTCCGTAAATACGAAAAGGCGGACAATGTGCATTTACACAACGCATGTACAGTGTACAGTGCACAGTGTACACATTTACAGAAACTACATGTGCATATATTTGATAACACGATACTTAGATAATAACGCTGGACTGTTGCTAATTTCAGATGTTTACCGCTGTCATACTCTTCAACTCTCGAACTCTTGGGACCTTTAACTATTTGGCCGGTAACTACGTATTCCGTGTTGAATTTCGTGACCGAATTGTCGTGTTTCCGCATTGCAGGAAGTGGTACCCTTACAAATGATTTCCCGCACCATTCACACAAGCACTGTGTGGTTGATATGTACGAAGGCTGTAGGTCCTGTTATTTTTTCACGATGCCATATCATCACGGTTACTGCAAAGCTGAAGAAAACTCTTACATAAATATCGAAGGTGCTAGGGATTTTGACTTGCTCCACACACTCCGAACACTGTCAGCAACGGGCCGTCGTTTGCACCTCGAGTTTAACGAAGCGCCGTGACCAGGTCAGACGCGGAAGCTGCTTCAGGTGACGCATACAGTACTGCGGAGAGAACGTCAGTGGGTTGGTTTCCGGATACAAATTCGTGTATTTGAGGTCATGAAATCACTCAATGCAGTGCGTCGTGGTAAGTTTAGCCAAAAAGCTCCAAGATGTTGCAGGTGGTGTATAGATCTAAAAAGAAGTTAGTCTAAAAATTGCCTGAGACAAGACTGTAAGTCGCCTTAATCTACGACTTGTAGTCGTGTCTTAGGTAGGGCTGCCTTTACTCAGTCTTTAAGATGACGGCAACTATGTCTTGTACGTGGGCGATTAATGCAGGTTGTCAAAACCGGTACAGTGCGAATAGGATCTCTCTTGGACAATGGTGCTTTAGGGCTCACAATTGTCGATCATTTAATGGTTGCGTTTATACGACAGGCGTTTCTCCAGCAAAATGGGTTCATTTCCATATTTCTCGGATTCATGGCGTAGAGATCATGAAGTGTAGTGTGCATTCATAGGGACGTTCAGTAAGGTCGAATGTATTTCAAGTGAATACTATTCATACAATAATGGTTATGACTACTCTTCACCTGTGAGGGCGGTCATTTTTTGGACAGTTTTTAACGTAGTCGTGTAATGTTGCTGATGTTGATGGTGGTATTGGGGCATAATGCAGGATTTTGGGAACCGAACAGTGTTAGAACCCCGGGTTGGCTTTCAGAATTTATGCATTCGGTTACCTGATTCCTTAATTGTTCAGCAGATGTTATCTTATGGTTCAAGAGAAAGTATGTTTTCAGGCGATAAAGGTGGTGGAAATACAAGAAGAGCTAAATTATGTTCATTAACCATGTACCCTCTACAAATACGTGAGAACTACTTTGTTTTTATGTCTATTAATTGGAATGAACTTCCTTTAACTGAACTTCTCGTAAGTGCTGTTCTCTTTTCGGTTGTGCGATATTAACATTACCCTTTTCTCAGAGAGCTACGAGTATTTAGTCATCAACTCTGCAGAAAGTTCCAGAGACCTATATAATTTACAAGCCAATGAACACGGATCAATAACCTTTTCAGTGGAAAATGACATTTGTAGAGACCTGTCATGTCATCTGTGTCATGTCATCAATGTTGATACCTCATGAATGAAAAACTGCTCACATCAATGTTGAGTTGTTTTTTCAATATCAGAATAATGACGAAATCCATGAGAGCATTGACATTTATGAAAACCATATTAAGTCCGATGAATATGTTCGTGTTTTCAAATGTCACTTCTTCCTTATGGGACAGCCGTTTTTCCTGAGGAAACGACGACATCTACTTTTAACACTCGGGAGTGAATGTTTGCAATCTCACAGCAACAGGATGGGAAAACCGAAATTCCCTTTACTTTTTATGAATTCACTTTCCAAACCCTTACAGTATTCAAAATATGAACTCGCTACCTTGGAAGTTTGTTTATTAAATTTCCTTTACGCGTGGTTCAAGTAGTCTCCCACACATTAAATACATTATGAAAATAATGTTGTTCGATTTAAATTATGTTTGGGGGCGTCTATCAGTATTGTTCATAAATTGTAGCTTGTTATTTTCATGAAGACGAATGTACATAAAACCAATTATAGAGCCCGTTTCCAGGGTCCTTTGTGTGTTTATTTGTGCGGGTTGGTCTGCGCGGCGGCGGCGGGGGGGCGGGGCGGGCGGGCGGGGCGGGCGGGCGGGGCGGGGCGGGCGGGCGGGCGGGGCGGGGCGGGGCGGGCGGGCGGGGCGTGGCGGGGCGTGGCGGGGCGTGGCGCGGGGCGGGGCGGGGCGGGGAGGGGCGGGGCGGGGCGGCGGTCGGGGGCCTTGCGGGGGAGCCGCGCTCCGATTCCCGATCGCGCGCTCGCGCGTCGCACGCGGCCCACGTGCGCGCCCGCCCACCGCCCTAAGTGCGAGCGTGCGCGTGCCTCTTGCGCGGAACTCTCCTCCGCGTGCACGTGCAGCTGGGCGCGCCTGCGCACACCCCCGAGCCTCTTCACCCGCCGCGGAAGTTGGAGTAAAGTTTCTTTCATCACCAGTGTTAGAATTTCCAGATGGGTCGGCTCAGTCTCGCTCTCGACTCACAGTCTCGCTCGGGGATCACAGTCTCGCTCGCGGCTCACAGTCTCGCTCTCGGCTCACAGTCTCGCTAGCGGCTCACAGTCTCGCTCTCGGCTCACAGTCTCGCTCGCGGCTCACAGTCTCGCTCGCGGCCCAAGTCTCGTCATCGGCTCACAGTCTCGCTATCGGCTCACAGTCTCGCTTTCGGCTCACAGTCTCGCTCGCGGCTCCCAGTCTCGTTATCGGCTCACAGTCTCGCTATCGGCTCACAGTCTCGCTCTCGGCTCACAGTCTCGCTCTCGGCTCACAGTCTCGCTCCGGCTCACAGTTTCGCTCTCGGCTCACAGTTTCGCTCTAGGCTCACAGTCTCGCTCTAGGCTCAGTCTCACTCAAGATCTCCGCTCAGTCTTGGGTTTCTGAGATATTCTCTGTGAGGGCTATTTGGCAATTTCCCAGTTGTGGAGGCATGCCGGGTTAACTCGTTTAAACACATGAACCTCAAGAGGACCGGTGAAAAACTAAATTAATACATTATAGACCCTGCACGTCAAATCCGAAATGTCCTCAATCGATTTGAATTAATATTCTTTGGTAATCTGGTTTTATCTGAAATGAAGTAACTGTGCATCTGTGACTTACAGTTTTGAGGCATTTTTAAGAGTTAAGGTTTTGCCATACTTATGCTTTATTTTATAAAATATTGAAATAGTTTACTTCAGATTCGGTTCTTCCTCCTTATTTCCAAGAATTTTAATCAATTACATGGATTTTTTGATTTTTCCATTATCGAAATAATTTTTTAAATTCCTACATATTTTTAATTAAACTAATTCATTTTCGTAAGGTCTGTTTGATACACTAGACCCAGTAACCAAAGATGATATAATGAAAGTTTACACATTTAGATTGCGAAGGTCATGGGGTACCATATTCGAGTCAATGAGTCAATTTTGAGGGTTGTTTTGCTCGTATTTTACAGTTTTATCTGCCAAATTTAGACATTTCGTTATCTATATTTGCAGTGTTTCTCATATGATTCTGAGAAGCCGGTTTCGTTTTAATCGAATCTCTCTTCAACTTTGTGTTTTCTGCTTTTTATTGTCACTTATCAACTATTTATCATTAATTTTTTTTCAAGCGAATCTCCTAATAATCTTGTTGGCTCTATCGGTAATTTAAGCTTTATGGGCATGCAAATGAGGTTACAGAGATAACATTGAGTAATATCTCTTTCACCACTCTGCCAAATATAACATAGTGGATTTAATCATAATATTATGAGATGACCTCATTTTTTTAAGTTCACGGTCGAAGGTAATCAATGTGAACTACCATGTGGTCTCATTATTCTTTGTTTGGAAATCGATTTCTGATACACTCTAATTACGTCATGCCTTACGAGATATTTTTGAAAACGTACATATTCGAAGCAAAACTGCTCTACAGTTCACCCATTTAGCAAAATAAAGTCAATTTATTACAAAACATCCACATCAGGAATATCAAATCAGTATATGCTTTCTCACGAGAGAATGTATTGTTTTTTTATACTTATAAAATTTGCAATTGTGAAAATTGTGGGTGCCTCGGGCAACATTAATTTAATAATTTCTATAATTTTTGTAAACCAAAGAAAGTTTTTGTAAATCCAGACATGTCTCGGTTTGTTCATTCACTTCTTGCTGCTGAATAAAATGTCGTTATATTAACATGGTTGTTCAGCGTTTAGAAAATTATGTTCGTTTCTGGTGAAAATTCTAAGATCATAATTTTGGATAAGTAAAATGAGAGTTAGTACTACGTTGCCATACTTCATATCGAGAATATTGAAAAAAAAATACGGAAATAGTAATCGGATTCTGTACGGTACTTTAATTTTCTTTTTATTTCAAAATCATAGTTATTATTTTTTATTCAAATTCTGTCTTCTTTGAGGAGGAATTCATTAAACATATGTAAAAGCTTCTAGAACGTATTGCATAATTTATTGTGTTACATTTTAAATGAACGCCCTTTAAACAACTTTGCGAAACTGCGGAGTCACTCAGGGTCAGCCTTTACGAGTTCTTTTGCAGACAAATCAGTTTGTCCATTGTTTATCCACCATTCAGAGAATATATCCAAATGGGCGCCAAACCAGCGTTACGAGTATTACATGTTCCAAATGGCGAAAGCAAGAACTGACACATAAGAAAGCCTGATTTCCCAATCTGGCAACTGTGCACGATTCATGCGAGCAACTCGCCCCGGAGACCAAATGCAGTCGGCAACCCTTGCGACACACAAGTGTGAAGGGGCACATGGAAGCAAGGTAAAGCAAGCATTTCGCCGGAGTGTCCCTTGGAACGTGTGTGTGTGTGTTTGTCTAATAATATAATACATTCAATAAAAGAAAACATTTATAGAAGAGTTATTCAGTCGACCAATTTTGTAATGTTCAAGAGAGTTCATACATATTTCGGAATCATACCGGTGTCTTTGAGAGAACACTATATTTGGGGAAACAGCTCTTAGCAAAATGCCTACCTTGTGTAAGTCTATCCGTTTGATTTTGTGGGTATCAATTGATGTCAATGCAGTACCTCTGACAGAGAGGTCCTAGGGTTCGAGTCTCGACAGTGGCCGGATTTTCGCCACTAGCTAGAGAGCTAGGATTAATTCAGACGTCATCTGGAGGAGAATTCTAGCGGCCGGTTGCTCTGATCGGTAGTTTTCCGTGGTTTATTTCTTCAACGCCAAGCGTATGCCGGAGCAATAACCTAACATACGGGTCACGGACCGCGCCCGTATGTCTTCACTTCCTTTGCCTTGCCGTATCCTTGCCCCTTACTTACCCACATTTGCACTTATATACATTAACACTACCCCACACGTCGGAAGCTTAAAGCTTGTCCCGTTTGGGGCGGTGCCCTGCTGGTGGGAGATACCTGGTAAGGGAAAAGCGAGCTAGACATCGTGTAGGTTGGCCCTGGATCACGCCATTCACCGTGCGAAGATCATCGCCACCTTTCGCGATAAAATATACACTACACTTTCGGGACGAATAACCTTGGCATTTGACGCGCCCGGAAACATCAATCAATCGATCAACTATGGTCGGGGGGGATTCAGCTCTAGGAAAAATACGTGCGTTTTGAGGATACCGTCCGTTCGTTCGATTTTGTCACCACGCCATCCATCTCACACGGCGACGCCTTCGCCCGCAGAGCTCTGCTTTCTCGAATGTCGCAGTAATTACGCGGCGCGAAAACAGGGCGCGGGCCGAAGAAGAGGTGGTTCGCGGTTTGCGCCTCAGCTCGCAGCAGATTCGGACGCGCGTCGCCCCACCGCTCATCGGAATTCCGGGTCACCAGGTCTCCGCGGGATTTTCCGAGCTTTGCTTTCTACGCGCTTCCGAGTATTGCCTCCTCGATGGCCCCCGCGAGCACTCTGGAGTGGGCGTGGGAGAGGAAGAGGTGCCGTAGAAAATAGAGTGTGAGCGACCCGTTGTGCTCTGACACCCCAAAACTGGATTTTAAAAACTCTTAGAGGCGGAGACAAAAGGATCCTGAGGAATGTTTTCGAACGAAATTTTGATCTGTATGTTGGAGGAGGAGCTCCAGGGTCAGGTGGTAGAGGAGGATACAATGGTGGGTCCGGAGATAGCGTTGGCACTGGCGGTTGTTGGAGTGTTTGCGCTGGTTATCGACAGACGATATTTCGAACCAATCACGTGTCCTGTATTGTTCGACATGTTAAAACAGGTTTGCACAACGTTCTCGTTCTAAGAACTAATGGAAGTAACAAAGAAGGCTGGTAGCGCTAAATTCCCATGACGTCACGTGTTTCGTATTTGTTTGACCCGAGCTCTCACATAAACAGGTATCATAGGAATTTAACTTTAGAAGAACATTTCCACCACAGTTCGGAACTACTTTCCTTGTCGTTATCACGCGATGAGTATTGTGAACAAAACATGTCACGTGGTACATCCAATTATTCTAATGGAATATTGTTTTTCGATTATTATTATTATTATTATTATTATTATTATTATTATTATTATTATTATTATTATTATTATTATTATTTTCTATTTGCCTCCACCTTCAATGAAAATCTTGGCTACGTTCACGCATGGGACCGTTCTTAAATTATTACGAGACCTGCGAAAAAGTGAGAAAAGAGTTCTGCTAACGGTAGTGCAGTATATAAGAAAATTGGCGCTGTGTTTATTTTTAACTCTTAAAAATGAACACTCCCTCGCTCACGCCCTCTCCCCTCATCAAAGGCACTGTAGTGAACGAAAAAAGAAAGCTTCATATTTAATATCAGTTTAACTTATCAATTTGATACATCAAAGTGCTTTCCTACTGTAATCATATAAGGTCGCACTCAAGGTCCTTGAAGTGAAATTCCTTATTCTTATATATTTACCTTCTGGAGTTTCCTGTCAAATAATAGTATACTTAAAATTTACTCAATTTTAATGATTGTTTATCTGATTTTCTTAGGAAGTAATTGAACGCTTGTCTTCGAGCAGAACGCAAAACAATTTTTAAAAAACTTTTTTTAGAGGGTTTAAAGATAAGAACAGCTCATGTTAAATGAATATAATTATGGTCTTGTCCACGTACATGTAGGACGATTCTTTCTAAAAATTCATATTCTTTCATTAAAAATACTTCATTTTTTCTACAAATGTGGATTCATCCAATCTATTGAAAAATATAACGGGATACGAGTATATTATTGCTAAAGAAGCTCAGAAGATTTTCGCAAAGTGTAATGTGCACATTTCAAATTTGAAGGTGAATGGACAATATTCATTATCTATTTTTTATATAATTCCTGCGTTTTATATAATTGACAAAATTAGTATTCCGAATAATATCAGAAAATGAATGAATGAAGGTATGACTTCAGAAAGAACTACACACGGAACTTGATTAAATGTGCCAATCTCCGCTGACGTAACAAGATTTAACATCGTATTTGTTTGACCCCATTTCTACCAGGCTTCTTGGAATCACACGTTAACTCATCATCAACCGAATAGTGACCTACTCGTGTCCTTTTTAGGCTTCCTCGCTGTCATCCTCATTCAGCATCCTTCGGTTTGTATATTCCTTCAACTAACGGGGTTCATTAGATTGAAAGATTGAAATTTCAGTTATATTTACGCAAGAATCAGTTAATTCTTCCCTTCCGTTTTGCCCAGAATATCTCGGATTGCTCAATTTTGTGTTGTTTTCGTTTACTCTTATTCTAATGGGTACACCGAAAGTCATTACATACATATTTTCCTCGACGACATATGTTTGGTGTGCGTTCCCTATACTGCAAGTTTTTCTCGGGAGTAAACACTGGAATGTTTTGTTATATAACTACCAACTACTACTTTTGTTTCTAGAACTTATAATGAGTCGTCACTTACTGCAGATGTTTATAAGAGCGTCTTTATGAACAAGCAAACTTGCAGTGAGCTCAAGCAAATACTCGGCATATGCGGAAATGTCTTGGAAGAACGAGGGCTCTTCGTTCAGAAGACAACTATGACTCGCTGTTTGGGGGGGTATGATCTTGTAACGTCGTGATCACGGCATTCACAATCACCACGTTCAGCTGAAAAAGAGCAAGAATATTCACATGGGCATCATTTCATTCACTCCATTCCCGTTTAATACCTTCGATTTGAACCAGCGTTATTGATAAACTCTACTTGGTCAGGATGTATACTATCAATAAGATTATCTTCTCGTCAGGCTTGCATTGTTGGACATAGGCAATTGTCACAAGTATTACATTGTGTTGATTTTGAAAATTATTATTTCACTCTCTTTTATCAAAATATTCTTACTTCGACGCTAACATAAAATAACGATATAGGAAAGAAAATTTCTGGAAGATGAATATATCGATTTGCAGTAATGAATATTTATGAGTTCCTAATAAGATCTTACAGGATATGCATATTTGCATCGGGAAGTCAAATTCCACAATTACCACATTTATGTCTCAAAAGAGGTGGTGAGATCTGTCTCGTTCAATCCATTTTAGCCCCCGAAGATTAATTGAGTAGCTCATTCGCAGTTAGCTATTGTGAATAATGATAGCCCCGACAAGAAAGTGCATTTAACTTATCTTACCATGACTCACTACCAACCCACATCTGATAAGGAACACCATCTGCGACAGCACAGAACCTGTGAAAGAGTGGTTTCGGACGCGAACTACTTACCTGCTGATCTCATACGAAGATATGCATGAGTGTTGGTATTGGATCAAAAGAAGAATTGCTACTGAATGGTCAGGCAAAAAAAAAAAGCCCATACGATATTCAAATATCATACCATAAGTGCTGTAATATGTAACTGTAAATTTCCAAAGCTCGAGTGGTATTGATGATGTATTTCAGAAATACATAATTATATCCAGTGGAATAAGTAAAAAAAAAATGCAATTTAAAAAGGTCAGTATTACGCGAATCAACTACCAATACGTTGGGTGTTATTTTTCAACGAATAGTTATTTATGTATTGAATTCTGATTATAGCAATGAAAATATCCCTACAGGTTTTCGCCTATAAACCTCTTTGATTAGTTGAAATAGAAGTGAATACTCATTAGTAATGAGTATAAATATGAAAATTTACATTCTATTCCAAGAAAATTGCTGTTTCGAAACTGAAAATTTCAACCAAAATTTAAGAACTAAGTGTTTGAAATAATCAATTAATTCCAAAATTAAAAACCACACCCGCGTCTTTTATGCTTTGCTCTTAAGATAATTAACTCAAGAGTAATAGCTCTTCGATTATTTAAAATAATTCCAGATATTTCTTATATTTTGGTTTAACTTTTCAGTTTCCTACCAGCAGTTTTCTTGGAATAAAATTTCATATTTACATTTCAAAGCAATCTGTTCTACACACGTACAAGAATATTTCTAGAGATATTCTGCCTCTTTCTAAAAACCGCAACCTCCGCCCTCTCTTTCTCTCTTTGTGAGGCGCTGGCCCCGACAACATTAGGTAGCAGCCGTAGCAGAAGTAGAGATAAGCGAAGGAAGTGGAGTAGGACCAGCTGCTCTCTCTTTCTCGCCAGCCTCAGCATCCCGAAGGCGCCGACCCCAGCTCCGCCTTCGCTCAGCTGAATTCTCCGAAGCAGAGGGAGGGGCGGGGCGCGGAGCTTTCCGCGTGGCTCCACCACCCACGCCGCGTTGTAGGTCAATGGAACTTGCAGACGATGTACTCTGTCGAACCGCATTCCAGCGAGGAGACTGACGGTCCATTAAGAGAGAGTTACCTGCTAGACCTTGATGAGGCGTGCTTCATGGTCCGAAGTTTGGAGCCCTGTGTGGTGCAGTTTCTTGGGTACCGGCTAACGAACGCTTTGTAATGAACAAGAGTTTTGGAAGAAAACAAACCTGGTGAAATGTTCAAATATAATGGGCGCTCAATTTATTAGTTTTATCCATCTCTCTCTTTCTTTCCCAATCACGAGTTAGATCGCTTCGAATTTTTTGTTTCAAACTCCATTATCTAACAGAGTTATATTCGTTCACTGAAGATACAGGAGGTCTAATATACATATTCCTCGAACATTCTAAGCATATATGTACATGCAGCGAAGAATAGCAATGTTAAGAAAAAAATCTCACCAATAGAAGTTGTTGGAAACTGGAAAATACAGAGTGAAGTTACGAATTAATCTATTGAAGAATTTGATAAGGACGTAATTGTATTTTGTATTTACACTGCACAATATATACTTCAATTGTTTATCAATCATTCACCTTTATGTAAATAAGATTCGGGAGCCTTTCTGGCTAATGATAAAACCAGAGTTTCTCGTTACATAATCTGAAAACTTCTATAGATGTCGTAAATATAAAATTTTCATTGACTTTCTTTCATACATTCTAGTAAACGTTTTCAGAGCGAAACAAAAATTAACTCACATTCTGACTTTGCCACAGCAGTCTGCGGACTCGTACCAGTGAAGGGCATAGGACAGGGAAAGGACAGAAAGAAAATATTTTCTTCTTGATTGAATCCTTCACCGTTCGTTAGGCGAAGAAGCAGACCCCCAGGCTCCCTTTTTCCTTTCCTCTTCAAAGCCCTTTAATTGGACCTCGCCCTTTTTAAGGCAACGGAAGGCAGGTCGTCGTCCCGCTCCGCTCCGCTTGCTCCCGCCCTCGAATTCCCATCCCTTGCACCTCACTCCGTTTCTGCTTTCACTTTCCCCCCCCCCCCCGGGTCCAACCATGTGCCATTCCGCCCGGTCCGTGCCGTCCCCCGACGTCTTGCCCGATCCGCGCTGTCCTGCCCGATCCGCGCCGTCCTGCCCGATCCGCGCCGTCCTGCCCGATCCGCGCCGTCCTGCCCGATCCGCGCCGTCCCGCCCGATCCGCGCCGTCCTGCCCGATCCGCGCCGTCTTGCCCGATCCGCGCCGTCCTTCCCGATCCGCGCCGTCCCGCTCGATCCGTTCCATCCCACCCGATCCGCGCTGTCCCACCCCGACTCCCATTGTAATAGTCGCCGCGAATTTCGTCCTCCCCTGCTCTGGTCTCGCCCTGCCTCTTAGATTAGATCCTTTGTGGAACTTCCCCACTCTTCCCCATCCAACACCTCCCTCTTCGTCTCTCTGGCATTCGTCCCTAAAGCCAATTTACGAGAACTTGCCAATCATTCGAACGTATATCGTTTGAGTGAATTTCCTTCGCTTTGTGAAATTATCATTGTCGGGGAAAATATATAATATTCATTATTGGAGAAGAAAAAAATAAATTTATAACGGGAGTTCCTTTTCTCTTCATTTCTATTCATAACTATCGTATTCGATATGTTTTGTAATCGTTTTATCTGTTATGACAGTCATGTTACATCCATTACAAACTCTGTGATTAAAAAATAATTAAAACTTGGGTTCTTTCCAACTAATATTTATAGCATCTGTTGGTAGCGGCTTTAAACCTAATTAACTTATGGCTAAGTTTCAACCTTAGTTGCAATATCGAAACGGAAGCCTTGACCAGGAAGCCCATTCCACTATAGCTGTCGAGAGAATTTTCTTCACAAACACTTTTACTTTCAAAAATAGCAAGGAGTGAAAGCACAGTTAATAGAATTCAGAAGGAAGAAACTACTTCTGCAAAAATATATCCGTTAGAGACGTGTTTTCAAAATATCTGTAACTGTAACTAAACTTACATGCTGACGTCTCCTTGCAATTTAATGCGTATGTAAGCATTTTGTCTCATGTTTTAACGCTCAGGCGGTTCCATATTATGAGGAAGCGAATAGGAACCACATAAAATAATTAAATACACATTATTTCTATCATGTTTTCAACAAGAATTTCAAGCAATTTGAAGAAATATATTGAATTTCATAACTTGAAAGTCCTTCACATACATTACTGTACCATTATTTTTACACAAATTTAGACTTGATATTTTTTAAGTGTCTTTAGGCTTCCATTTCCGTGGAGTTTGTTTCACTAATAATTGTTTTGTTCTGAAGGCGTCAAAGTTTGCTGACTTTCAAAACCGTGCGGAAAATCAATTTGACGTATTAATAGATGTAGTTAGGCAATAATCAAGTAATGTTTCAAAGAGGTCAGAAAGAAAGTCGTTACTTGGCAAGTTACTCAGCGTTTCTCCGTAACCATCTCATTAGTAATAAAATTCTTTTTTTATATGAATCTTTATCTTGAAAGATAAAGGGAAAGGAGCAGTGAATTGATCTGGATTATCCTGTTACTGTAAAATAACAGAAAACATCATATCGTGCGAACTGATCGAAGTCCAGCCTGATGAGAATTCAATCAATGAAACCTCTGTTTCTCAATACATATTTTACGATCGTTTATTTTCGTTCCTCTTCCCAGAATTTTCTCCAGAAACCTCGTGCGTTGTAAATGTCACGCTATTCGCACAGCTCAGAGTAAGATTCAGAGATCTGACTCCCTAAAATAAAAATATCGTTTTCTTGTTAGAGGTCAAATCGTTCAATGTGCAATGATTGTCTCCAGTGATTCGCGCTTCAAGAAATTTAGACTGGTTTTATATTTACCCTATTTCGCGAAGAACGGTAGGCTCCTTTTCACTGTACACTTCATAAGCTTCTTTCTTACCTGTCTCCTGAAAACAATACAGCGGGTACTAATACAGAAAAATATTGAAGGTTCAGACATTGATTTATATATTTTTTAGAATCACCAGATAGTGAAAGCATCGGGTTTATTAATATGGGAAGTTTACGGTTTAAACAATTCTTTGTTTGTTTCTAAGAAAATCAGTATCCTGAAACACAATAAAGCACGTGTGCCACCATGAAAGTGATGCAAGATATCGAATGTGTGCGCTAATCGAACAAACACTTCGATCATCCTTTCAGAGAAGTGAAGTATCTTGTCTCTTGCTGACGGAAATCTCCTTCCGTGTAATAGGATTTTAACAGCCCCAAGGATCACCAGACATTGATTTCTGCACCGCACATTCTTTCTCGAATGCGCTGACGCCTACTCGCCGCCTTCCCTGTTTTGTCGCCGCCGCCGCGCAGCGTCAGTGCGCTGTTTTTTGCACAGTGTGCAGCGCGCTGCAGCCACGGAAGGTCAATGTCGCTCTCGCAACACCTTTGTCACATTCCGTCGCTGTCTGCGACCTTCGTGCAATTACCACATCGCATGCGTTGCGCACCTTTGCTTTGCTGCCACGACCAAACATTGCTTTTTCAGATTCTCTTGTTTCCTACGTTAAAGTTAACGATTCGTATCTTAATCCTTCTATTTGATCCGTTCGTATTTCGACAGTTCACATTCGATTATAATTTTTTGTTATAATCTGCATTATCGCAATATTTAATCAACATCGTAATTGTAAAATCGTTTGTAACTTGTTTTGAATACTTTTGAACCGGCCACAATCAGTTTTGTTTTATTTGCCATTTTACATTAAATCATCTCTGAATTACTGTAAATACTTAATATTTGCTTGAAATTAGTAGAAACAGTTAGGCCTTCTAATGCTGAAGTGGATAAGGAAGGTAAATTAGGCCAATCAACTTCCCTTTCTTCTTACTCTTGTCTGCGACAAGTCCTTATGTCAATTCCTAACCGCCATATTGTAAAATAGCAATGTTTTTATGTTTTATGTCATCTTTAAGAAGCACAACTTAAAATCTCCTTTTTGAAAGAAAGTTTCGTAAACATGACATTATAGTCAATAGTTTTCATTGAATCACAAAAGTGAAGAATTGTCCCAATATCCGTTCCTCTCCAAACTTCAAAGTTAACTTGGAAAGGTGATGCAAGTTCTGCCGTTGATGTTCTGCAACTACAGCACTGGCTCGTAGGCGCTGTGCGAGGAAGTAGATCGTGGCAAGTACGAAGAGTGCCTTTCTCTGCTTTCCTCCCATCTCTCACATGTCATATAGCACGTGGAGTTCCGCCATGTTCTCCGTGAAGTGAAGGGAAGGGAAGAGTCTTGCTTCGATGCATTCTTGCAAGACACGTTCGCTTAGTAGCTGTTGAAAGTGTATATCGTTCGGTCTGATACTAGGTCTGATTTCTAGTCAATGATATGGCTCTAAAAAAACAAATCGACAATATTTATTTGTGCAGACGTGTCACTTGAACCCGCAGCTAGATCTTTTTAAACCGCGAGAGCGATACGAGAGTAATAAAAACTTTGACAGACGAAATTGTGATGCATGACGGTGAGGGAGACGAAATATATTGCAAACCAGAGAAAGGGAGAGCCCTAAAAAAAACCGCCGCGAACGCATTTTGTCCGTAACAAATTTCACACGGAATGACCAGAACCCTATTACCTAGAAGTGGGAAGTGAGCGATCTGGCCGCTAAACCATCGTCACCCAATACTTTGATGGAAGTACATTAGTAATTAAAAGAAACTGGAAATGATTTTTAAATAAATAGTAAACTTGTACATAAGAAAATAAATAATTTGTTTTAAAATTAATAGGATACAAATAAAAACAGATTTCGACAATAATGTTTGAAGTAAATATTTCGTTCTGCCTCGCCAAAATTGGAAAATAGCACATTTAACATATCTAATAAGCAAATTTCGTTTGTTTGTGGTCATTCAAAACACAAGCTGGCCTTTCATTTCTTCTTCCAAAATGCTCAAAAAGCACCTTCAACTTAACTGAAAAAGAAATGAAATGATGCAAAAGTTAATTATCAAAGACAATTTCATGAACAATTCCTAGAAAACTTCTGCTTCTAGAAAAGAAACAATGGGAACTAGACGCGTGCCTTAGAAAAGAACACCCTACTATAATTTCTTCTTGTTTTTGTTGATCATACAAGTAAATTACAACTAAAAGTATAGTCCTAAACACCCGCATGTTGTCCATTCAAAGAGATACTGGAATAGTTCAATAATTTATGGTTCATACTTGTTTCTTGGCACTAATCGTGTTAATGCAGCTCGTTTAAATATCCTTAAACAAAACATCTTTTCTTGCGTATACTTTGAAGGTCGAGTGGGTTACGTTTTACACCCGAACCCTCATATGACAATCACATTTTCATTTCAATCGATTCAGCTAGGTCGAATTCAGTCGCTCTCTGGAGGAGAATTCTAGCGGCCGGCTGCTCTGATTGGTAGTTTTCCGTGGTTTCTCTGATCAGCACCAGGCGAATGTCGGAGCAGTACCCTACCAAAGGGCCACGGACCACGCGCGATCTGTCCTTCCTCTTCCTTATCCTATCCTCTCCCCTTACACACACACTTACACTAACATGCACTACACTACCACATATTCCGGGAGACCGGTCGGGAGCTTAGAGCTTGTCCCGGCTGGGCGGTGCCCTGTTGGACGCCGAGTGCTGGTTAGGGAAACCCCACTAGCCGACGGTAGGTCGGTCCCGGATCTCGCCATCTAGTGGGAAAGATCACCGCTCATATCCCGAGAAAAAACATGCACTACACTAACGGGACTAATGACCAAAGCAGTTGACGTGCCCGGAAACACGAAAAAATTAAATCAAATCAAATCATTTCAATCGAACTAAAGTAGTTCAATAGGACTACGTCATCTGTTCTATCTCCATACTTCTCTATTCTATCCTATTCAACCCCATTTTATCAGAATTTAAAAGTCTGCAGGTGGATTTAAATCTCCCGCAGGCGAGTTCCTTTGTCGACCAAGTCCAGCTGTTCCGCGCGATCTCGACCTTTGCCGCGGGCACGCCTCCGCGTTATCAGCTTTCCGCGAAGCGCGGTTGGGCCCGACAGCGCCAGCGGCGCGGGAGGGGGCGAGCGAGGGAGGGGATAACGCATCAGGGCGGGGGCCGCGGCAGGGGCGGGGGCGACGCGTACGCGATCAGCTGACGCCGCCGCCGCCGCCGTTGTCGCGTGCTTTCTCGCCAGTAGGCTTCGTGCGCCGCGGAGATTGCACATGCGTGTCTGGTAGCGGACGACAAGCGAAGAGTTCCCGCCGAAACAGCGTCTCGTCAGTGGTGAGTTCGAGTGAGTAAAGTCGTGTTTGTAGGCGGTGAATATTGTATTGTTGGGTTGGTGCTGTTTCAACAAAGATAGTGTCAGGGAAGCCGAGTGATAGTGTGTTTGTGTGAAACTGAAATTAGTTTTGGCTGCACTGTGAACTATATTTCGTTAAAAGTATTATCCATAGCATGTGATGCCTTGTGTTTTCTTGTCATTGCACTCTTCTGTTGAGGATAAAGTGTGTTTTTAATTCACAAGATACTTATTTTCGATTCATCAGTCAACGCAATGGTTCGATTTTGATAGTTCTTTATTTTTTTCAGAAGATGCTATTTTTGGCTTTGTTGTGACTATTTTTATGTTATTTTATATTATTGCTATTGTAATCAAGATATACTTGTATATTGTTTCTGTCATATTTTTTATTTGGTCTATTCTCCAACCACTAGAACACTAATTGTGCTTCTGAAATTTTAGTATTGTTATCGTACATTTTATCACATAATGGCGTACTAAATTAATGTACTTGTTTCCTTTATTTATTATTTCCATCTCTGATAATAAATTATTGTACTGTCAGAGAAATGCCATGCCATTCACTCTTGTTTTGGAAAATCCCAATTTGCTGTTTTCTCTGTGTTCATATTGTAGCGTTAATCATTGATATCACGTGAGTTTATCACACACCTGCATTCATGCGGAAAATATCTTTTCTGATAGACGTTATCGTTCTTTGTCACTGATAAAGCCCAAGTGTCAATGCACATTTAAGCGGAACAAACTATACAGATTCCCGGATGTTATTCTGAGAAAAGATTGTTGTGTGACACATCGACTGCGATAATAAATCACAATAAAAATAAGTATTAAAGAACATTGTTTCATAAGTCTAGAAAATTTCAACTTAATTTAGTGTGCACTCATACTTTTGATTATTGATTGATTATTTTAATGTTTCCGGGCGCGTCAAATATGACAATTAATCCTATAAATATAGGGCATGACACATCCTGGTAGGTTTGATTTGGAGATGACTGCGTTCCTACCTTGCTGACAAGTGAGATCCTGCGTCGGCTTGCACTTTGGCTTGCAGTATTTACCCCTCCAGAGAACTTCCCCCAGCGGAGCGCCGTCCGAGACCGGACAAACTCGAAGCTCTCGATTGGTCACCTGATGTGTGTGGTAGTGTAGTGCATGTAAGTGAAAGTGTGTGTGTATGTGCGTGTGTGTGTGTGTGTGTGTGTGTGTGTGTGCGCGCGCGCGTGGCAAGGGAGATGGGAAAGGATGGCGAAGTAGATACCGCAGGAAGTCCGTGGCCTGTTGTTAAAGTAGCACTCCAACATTAGTCCAATATTGATCACGGAAAACTACTAATCAGTGCAGCCGAGCTCTAAAAGACTGTGGTTGAATTCGATCTAGCTATGCAACTTACGACGCAAAACTGCCAGCACCGGGACTAGAACTCCAGGACCTCCCGATCAGCGACGCTTGATGGGCAACGTCCGTGCTGTCATTGAGACATCGCGGACGGTCATACTTTTTGAAATTAAGAAACCTCCAAAAAAATCTCTCAAAGGTTTGAGAAAAAATGTTTTATTGAACTTCCGGATGGATAACATTTCGCTTAAACGAAAAACTGCAATGTGAATTACATTTGGAAATACTGCATTTCTCGTGACCGGATGAGATCAATTTAGCTGGACATGCATCCTGTGAGTGTTTTAGTCTGCTCATCCATTGCTTTTTGTGCATTATCGAACCTTTTCTGAAATAAAAAGAAGTGTGTCACGTTTCAATTACAGGAAGTAGTATCCATATCAGCCACATCCACTCTTTCCGTCAAGATAGGTAGTTTCAGTTGCTGCTCGTTGATAGAATAATTGTTGCTTAATGTACATCGTACCAATGAAGTTCTTTACTCAGATGAGGTGGATAGTGTTTTTTTTTATTTACATTCACAAGTACGGAAATTCATGAGGTGCAAGTGCGTTCGTGTGCGTGAACACGAGTCGACTATGTGGCTCGCAATGTAATAACAATGCTGTGAGGGTCTCCCTAGACCTCTCCGCCAATAAAACCGGACACCACCCGGTTATTGAGTCCCCGTGGTACCGCATTTTTCTGGAGGAGACGTGCGACGTCAGACCCCACGCCACTGTTTGTTTTTTTTGTGAACCACCACCTTCAAGGCACAAGCTCCGCATTCATATTAGTTTCCCTCACACCTTCGCAAAAATACATTTGATGGTAACTCACTTTTTTCGCAATATAAACCTTGTATTCAGTGTAGTGATATGCAAATTTATTAAAGAAGAGTTATGTTCATTAGAGATAAATCGCTTTCGTTTATTTTCACACACACACACACACACACACACAAACACATTCATTTATAATATGTCTGACGATTTGTACGGATGATGCTGAAATTCCTTAGTTAAAAAGATTACATTAAGGGACAAAATATTGTTTTCGTAGTGAGTAGAAATTTGAATAGAACATTAGAAAAATAGAGTAGTGTTGAACAGAATATTTGCGCAGGTGACTGCAAAACTGCTGCTTTTTATGGTGTGAAGAACTGTTGATAATGTACACTTTTATTCACCAACAACCCCCCACCGACTATCCCGTGGCCCCTTGGAGAAGTCTCCGCTGACGACGCCGGTGGCCTCACAGTACAAAATGTGGCGACGATACCTGTCACAAGCAACATTTCCTTCGAGGACGACATTGCATTTTCTTCACCCGAATGAATCGAAGGATGATCTTCACACGAAAGTGAGAGATTTAATTAACTTCACAGAATCATGAAGACTCAAATTATTTTACTTACCAATCTCTAATCATGTGAATTTGAGCTGTGAAATCGACGATTTGTATACAATTAATTATTAATCGTGCAGAAAATATGTTAGTGCTAAAAATAGTCTTTCCAAATCATACTTTTATATTATGCTGCTCTCAATAATGTTTCAGAATTTCATTTGTATTCATCATTCTACATTTATTCAAAAAACCTTTAAAGAAAGGTGGGACGTTTAATTTTTTTAAGACAGTATCGTATTATATATATGCCATTTTCCTGAATTGTCAAAAGACGGCATCAAATTTTACATTTAAATGTGCATATTCTTCTTTGGACTGATAATGATCGAAGAAACCACAGAACACTACCGATGAGAGCAGCTGGCCGCTGGAGTTCTCCTCCAGACGACTGAATTTGACTTAGCAATCTAGCTAGTGTCGAAAATTCGCCACCATTGGGACTAGAAGCCAACGACCTCCCGGTCAGATTCGTTGCTGAGACAGCAGCAATGCTGGCACTGGGCTAAACTCAGCCGGTCAAGCCTCTTCATCCATCGACCCTTTTAAAAGAATAGTTTACTTTGACATCATTTTCTATAATATGCAGCGCACAATTTTTGCTTGCACAAAAATGATTAACATAGAACACCAGACAAAGAATGTAAACAAAAGTTTTAAAAAATGGTTTATTAGATTAGTTTTAATAAATTGTCCATTACTGTCATTTATACTTTTCAAATATAAACAAATTTTCAGAAACAAAGCTACAATTTGTTGTTGGACAAAAGTTCGATTTTTTCAGTCAATGAGAAAGGCGTGAAATTCCAAATGGAAAACTGGCAGATTAAGCCCAGAATCAACATTGCTGCGGTCTCTGCAAAGAATAACCGGGATGTCCCGGGTTCGAGACTCAGTGGAGGCCGAGTTCGCCTAGCTAGGTAGCTAGGTCGAATTCAGCCATTGCCTGGACAATTCTAGCGGCCGGCTGCACTGATTGGTAGCTTTCCAAGGTTTCTCCGATCAATACCAGACGAATGTCCGAGCAAAACCCTTAAGACTCATTCACAATGCAAACATAAACATAAGCATGGCGTTAACATAAAAGTTTGGACTACTTCCATAAGCGGACTCATTCACAATGCGTTCGCATAAGCATAACACTTAAGTCGTTAACTTAATAGCTTGTAAACTTCAAGCTTCTGTGCTTATGCCAAAAATAAGAAATGAACCAATCACAGTATGTTAATTCAAAATCGAGTATCGAAATAAGTCGATAGACGAACAATCCATGGCAATAGCCCTTCCCCCGGTCATGGACACAGTCGATATGTCGTAATCGATTCTCATATCTTATTTTGCTTATTTTAGGCGAACTTTATTTTGCTTATGTTTATGTTCGACATTGTGAATACTTCAGTCTATCACTTATGTTAATGTTTACGTCTATGTGTTATGCTTATGTTTGTGTTTGCATTGTGAATGGGCTTTTACAAATGGGCCATGGATCCCGCGCGATCTTTCCTTCCCCTCCCTTGTCCCCTCCCCTCCCTTGTCCCCTCCCTCCCCTCTCTCTCTCTCTCTCTCCGTCATTCTCTCTCACTCCGTCATTCTCTCTCTCACTCCGTCATTCTCTCTCACTCCGTCATTCTTCTCTCACTCCGTCATTCTTTCTCTCACTCCGTCATTCTCTCTCTTATTTTCTTTCTCTCTCTCTCTCTCTCTCTCTCTCTCTCTCTCTCACACACACACACACACATATATTTACATGCACTTTACAACCACACAAGTCGGGTGTTTCGAGCTCGTCCCAGGTGAGGCGGCGCACCGCTGAGGGGAGATATTTGGAGAGGGAAATCCCCAGCGAGCCGACGAGACGAGGTAGGTCAGCATCGGATCTCACAATCCACGGGCAAGCAATCTCCTCCGCGCCTCCCGGGCCAACTTTCACAACGGGATTAATGCCTCCAGCAGTTGTCGTGCCCGGAAACATCAATCATTTTGAACTTCCAAAGCACAAATAAACATTTTTTTACTTGAAAATATCCCCGGAGGCGATATACTAAACTTGATAAAATTCATAAATTTATTTCAATTTGCTCCAAGTTCTAGAAGAGACCGTTTCTTAGATCAAAGAGTCACACTCCGAGTAGGACACTCGTTTTACTTCTTTAGTGATCCTACGTATCCAGTAAACATTTTTAAACTCTCATCATTATTTCAGGGAGCTGGCAACTGACGTTCTCGATTATTTCTGCTTTTGTCATAACGCATTTAATTTGGAAAACTGCAACCTTCCTAGTCACTAGTATTAAAGTACAATTTTAGAAACCTGTCTCTGTAGCTCAGTGCATGATACTGAGTTTCGTGATCGTGACTCCGCAGGTTCGAATCCCCAAGGAGCAGGTTCTCCCATTTTCGATGTAAAGCAATCAGCTAGTTAAATTCTTAGAGACAATTTGTAAATAGTTCAACAGCATTCAGACATCGGAAATAAAGGAGTCATAAAGTAACAATACAGATCTGTAAGCAACAATATACAGAATTCCTGACGAGTAAAGAACCCCATGATGAAATTAGCATGATAATTGATAGCCATGATTTAAGATTAGTCTTTCTGAGGGTTCTTTTACGTTGACTTCCTCATAAATTGCCAATAATTTGTTACTCTAGAATATTCCTAGAGCGAGTTGGCTCACAGCCGTCTAGCTCCAGCTCACCTCGACTGGCTCTCTCGCCCATTATAGCGATGTTACGGTCACGCCTTCTTAAATAACACTTTCCAAGAACTGTCCAGAAGTAATGATTGTGTTCCTTGTTCTTTCTTCCTTAAAAGTCACGAATGCATTAACTTTTCTATTAATAAGACATTTGTCTCGAGACCACGCACTTTCTGATGGACTGTAATATACAAAGACGAATATTGTGGATCCCCGCTAACTCCGTGTTCGTATTAATTGACTCAGAGGAAATATAAAGAAGTATACATAAAAACTGGTTCTGCTTCACAACTTTATTATCAACGAGCGACAGCGCCTCTGACCGGGAGGTCCTAGGTTCGAGTCCTGACGGCGGCAGGATTTTCGACGCTAGCTTTTCGCTAGTCGAAATGAGTTGCTGTCTGGAGGAAAATTCTAGTGGCCGGCTGCTCTGATCGGTAGTTTTCCGTGGTTTCTCCGATCAACACCAGGCGAATGCCGGAGCAGTACCCTAACAAACGGGCCACGGACCGCGCGCGATCTTTCCTTCCTCTTCCTTGTCCTATCCTCTCCCCTTACACACACACACTTACACTAACATGCACTACACTATCACATATTCCGGTAGACCGGTCGGTAGCTTAGAGCTTGTCTCGGCTGGGTCGGAGCCCCGCTGGTAGGAGAGTCCTGGTTAGGGAAACCCCACTAGCCGACGGTAGGTCGACGCTGGATCTCGCCATCCAGCGGGGGAAGATCACCGCCATCTCACGCGAAAAACATGTACTACACTAACGGGACTAATGATCAAAGCAGTTGACGCGCCCGGAAACACGAAAAAATCAATCAATCAATCAATCAACGAGCGAGTACGCAGAGCGTTAAGTCTCACGAGCCACTAGCACTGTGAACTATGTAGCTGTTGATGGCTGCATATTTAAGTGATCTGTACAATTATCCGAAAATGCACGAAGGGAATTATTTATGAATAATTAATATTCTTACGTGCTCTAAATAATAACCTCTTTTATTTAAAAATAGTTTTTAGGATTGTTTTAATAAACGAAAAGGCTCCTATCCTCCAGCGTGTGTCCTCAATAATGAAAGTCCAGTAACAGCTGACAAAATGTTCAATCAATCAGCAAATTGGACATACTATCACGATCGAAACACACTTGTTCATCAAGTGTAGCAACAAATAGACCTGTTATACTATTGCAATAGAATTTCCTTCCATACTTGGATCTCGTGCTGTTCTACTGACGCCTTGCGTTCTCATTGTACTCTTCCTAGCGGAACAGGAAACTGATAGGAATTAATGCGCAATTCGCACTTGTGTCAAACATGTATGGAATACTAATGTGTGACAACAAATAATGAAAGTAAACGTAAGGGTGTAATTAATTAATTAGTAACATTCCCAGAAAATTGTCTAAGTTTTTTCACAAGGGATCGTCCATAAAATTCAGAGCCCTAAAGAGGGGAATGGGGGGGGTGAACGTGCGTTATGCTGAGTTACATGGTAGTATGGGATTGTTACTTAACGCTGATATTTTTTTTTATTTCAACATTTGCTGAAGTTATTCCTTTTATTGCGTCTCATACTAAAAATACAATATTAATAAATTAAATTTTAAAAATGAAAATAAATTAAATCATTACGCTGTATAAATTCTTACAAGAAACGGAAATATTGTTTCATCAATGGTATATTCCTTGAATTAGGTTACGAAGAAATATTTAAAAGTGATGTAGAGTATATCTAGAATCGAATTAAATTGACGCAATTGACTCACGTCATGCGTCCTCCACGTCCGTGTGTGTGAACATGTCAAAATTGTCCCACCTACACGTCCTTCATTCAAAAATTGTCCTCCTCTTACTGTTAGGTGCAGTCAGCATCGCCAACTAATTCTAACTTCATTTACAATAATATTTAATATTCAAAAGAAATAAAATTAATGTAGATTGTTTTTACTATTTTTTTTTCTTTGTAAATGGAGGGAGGGGTAATTGTGGCAAGCTTTACGTATTTATTAAGGGGAGTTCAAATGCGTGCTACAGGTGCGCTATAAAGGGAATGGGGGGCATTCAAAATACTCGGAGTTTGCGTTATGCAATTAATGGACGTCCCCCATATGCTTTGGGCTACTGACTGAGGAGATAAAAAGTAGAGGCGACCATGTGGGTCCAGCGACTTGGGGCCAACCGTTGCCACAACAAAATTCCTCTGGAGTTTGCGTAACGCATCAGCAGCTTTCGCGTCTTTTCTGCAGTGGACCCTTCGGATCCAATCTTACGGCAGAAACATCCAGACTTACTCTTGCATTGAAGTGAACCGTAAAAATCAATTGAATTTTGTTTGTAACACTTCCGAGAACGCACACATTTCTTGGACATCATTGTTATTTCGAAAAATTATTATTTATAATTTACTTTATCAAAAAATATATAATATTATTCAACTGAACTCTGGAATATTGGTAAACGTTTAATCGTAAATACCCAATCCCTAATTCGAGATTAATTTGAGGTGTTTCTTACTCTGTTTTGTCCACTACTCTCAAATTTATTGAGTTTCAGATAAATACATCGAAATCAGAAAAACATCAGGCCACCACGGCGCTGCAGACGAATCAGTCACACAAAGAGGCAGAGAAAAAGAGACAGAAATATCAAAGCAAATGGCTTGTATTCTTGAGTAGGCTATCATCTTCATGAAATATTTGTACGCAGAAATAACTTAAATAGAAAAAACTGTTTCAGATTTTTATCGTAAATAATGAATTCGACGTCTGAATTACTGCATAATACAATGGAATACGTTGAAAAAATACAGAAAATATTTTGTAATCTTTTTTATAAAAATGTTATTTTTCTTGGGGTGTTTGAAAACACCTGCCTTTACACTGAACTCGACATTGTAACTCTCAGTTTCGTACTGGCCAAGTACCGCGGTTTGACAGTATTAACTTGGGCACTATTAGTAACAGATTATTACTCTAAACATAATCATAGATATGCGCATGTGAGAGTTACGTAGTAATGTATCCGTAATTTGTAATCCATATTTTTCTTTCCCTTTCAAATTTCTTACCATCACATCGATTCAACATTACTGCCAAGAAACAAAGATATGCATCTTCACTACTGTAATATTGAATTAATCTGGATGCTCATTAACAAAACTCTGATGTGTTATTAACTAAACAATCAGTTTAAAAAAATCACAACGCACAAATACCTGTGCTGTAATTACCACAGGGCCGCAAAGGAGTATTTTTTTTGCACATGTGTTTTAATCACACACAGGGATTTTTAATATATGGTGAAAATAAGTATAACTATTGGATGATTCATATATTTTAGGAATACTAAAAGAAATAAAATAGAATATCTTCTTCACTACGTAGTATATTAAGTTGTATATATGCTCATAAAAACGATAAATTCTACACAGTACATTTCATGAGGCGAAATATACACCCTCTATTCAAGTCCACATGCCACATTTCTCTAGCTGTAATTTTTCAGGCTGTACCTAGTTTCCGGTGGGAGGGGTGTAGGTGGTTTGGGTTTTTTTTCGTGTTTCCGGGTGCGTCAACTGCTTTGGTCATTAGTCCCGTTAGTGCTGTGCAGGTTTGTTCCTCGGGAGATGGCGGTGGATCTTCCCCAGCTGGATGGCGAGATCCGGCGCCGACCTACCGTCGGCCAGTGGGGTTTCCCTAACCAGTACTCTCCCACCAGGGGCACCGCCCCAGCCGGGAAAAGCTCTAAGCTCACAACCGGTCTTCCGGAACATCTGGTAGTGTAGTGCACGTTAGTGTAAGTGTGTGTAAGGGGAGAGGATAGGACAGGGAAGAGGAAGGACAGATCGCGCGCGGTCCGTGACCCGTTTCGTAGGGTACTGCTCCGGCATTCGCCTGGTGTTGATCGGAGAAATCACGGAAAACTACCGATCAGCGCAGCCGGCCGCTAGAGTTCTCCTCCAAGCAGCGACTGAATTCGACCTAGCTGAAAGCTAGTGTCGAAAATCCTGCCGTCGTGGGGAGTAGGAACCTAGGACCTCCCGTTCAGAGGCGCTGCAGTGACATCAGTTGATGCACTGAGCTACCGCTCCCGGTGGGTGTACGTGGTGGTGTATGTGTGTGTGTGTGTGGGGGGGGTCACGTGCTTGTGGCCGCGCGGGCGGGCGCAGAGCCCACAGCGTCCGGGAGGCGACCTCCGCCGGCGTGGCAGGTGTTTCCGCCGGGGGCGCCGTCGGGCGCGGCCCCGCCCCCTCGGCCGTCGCAAAAAGCGCGTTGCGCAACGCGCAGCCCCACCACGTGACTGGGCCCCGATAGGGGAGACGTTTGGCCTCGCCAGCACCTCCACACCTTGTTCCCCTAGGGGGGAGTGGACACACCAGTTCCATTTCGCCGTAAGTGGCTAAAATAAAACTACATAACTATACGAACTATTGAATTGAATTGAATGTACCTTATTTTACGTGGCGAGACTCAGGTCATGAGGCCTGCTCTTCCGCCTGACCACGCAAATTCCGCTACGCTCCTTTCACCAACCATGGGTGAAAGAAGGTATTATTTGGGCGGCGAAACAGGCTATTTGAATTTAGCTCAGAGGCATCATTTACATGCTGGAGGATATTTTACATGCCGTAAATCTACTACATGTGACAGCCCGCTTTACTTCCCCTATGAAGGCGTACGAAGGATTTTTCGACCTTAAAAATTCACGGCTTCGATCGTATTCGAACCCGCAAACTTAAAAATAGTAAAATGGTAAAATAGTCCGATACGCTAACCAAGAATTCACCTCAAATACTATCCAATATCTCTACTTATATTTTTGATATATTAAAGTTTACTGCTTTTGATAGTTATTAATTTTCATAATTATACAAGTGAGAGAGTAATACTGCCTCGCAGACAAGTTGTTGTTCGCCCATCACGGTTTAAGAGTCCCTGATAGAGATGAATTCCTCTACTCACAATTCACCTCACATAATGCTGTTTACCCCAAACATCATTCCACGTATGCTTCCCTTGATAATGAATGAAAGTTGCACTTATAAAAGTGTACTTCGTCTGTTAAAATTTCGCTGGGCACTCTGTTTTATCATTCCCGGCTAGTAAACCAGGTCATACAAACAAAAACCGTACACAGATAATTCAATGGGCCCTAGATCGCAAGCTTCCTGCTTGTATTCACCATCAATACCATATTTCCTTCCACTTCTCTTGAAGATCAAGGCGTCTATTGCCGGTGTAAAGGAAAGTACGGTCATAAAACGCTACGACCGTGAAAGGTGGGATCGCAGGTACTTTACCGTCGGCATCGCTTTCCGTGCGCGAGGGAAAAGCAAGGAGCATGCACCCACGCGACGCGTAAAAACGGCTTCGGAAGACCTTTCAACTGCAGGAAGACGACAAGCGAGTGCCTTCGATGAGCCCGTTTGGACAAGAGCCCCCCACCTCCAACCCTCTCCAGCCCCACCTTCTACATAAAACACGTGCCTCTTGTTGCGACCCGCAACCACCGTTTCGGCGCCCTGGATTCTTTCCTTCATTTTCTTTCTCTTCTGTTTTTTCCCCAAGTGTCGCGCGCTCCCTCCCTTCACAACCTTTTAATCTCAAATTTCGGCAAATCTTTGTTAACATCCGTAGGGAGGTGATGCATAAATTTAATTTAAACGCGGAAGAAATAAGAATGATGTGCAGATTTAGTGAATTTGTAAAAAGATAGTAATGGAAATTCTTTTTTTCTCTTGAAAGTGTAACTTAATATTTGAATATTAATTGTCACATTAACTTTCTCCTTTACGGAGATCGTCTGTAACCTTATATCACTTTTTGCCAATGTTGAATGGTTTCCACACACCTTAAACAGGCTCAATGACCATTTGAGTGATTAAGTCTTGAGTTGGTAGAGATTGAATAAAGATAAAGATAAATATGTATTGTACATTTTTTATCTTGTTTATGAACTTAGTTTGTACATTCTTCACATTTTAATTTTCCTTTATCAATATATATTTTGTCGAACTATTCGATGTTAAGGCAAAAATTAAAAATATCTCACTATCAGCATAGACTAAAAAGGTATAATACTTTACTCTATGCTATCAGTGACGCAGTATACGTGTTGCATATCACAAAGTAAAATTTATCACGTAAAGCAGTGAAAGCAAGTAGGCTTTGTTGCGTAGATTAAGTCGGACTTCTTTTTCATAAGGCCAACTTCTAATTGTAGTAATTTCAAGTTTCCAAGAAAAAGCTTCATACATTCCTTATTTTAATGCTTAAAATTCGCCCTACCATCCACCTTTTCTCGGAAATTATGACTCAAAGTCTTTGTATTTTTGCACGACAGTGTCATTTTCCTCCATCAGACATAGGCCGTTTTAGACAACGGTAACCAAATCCGGCACGCAACTCAACTCCCGAGTCCGCTTCCTTTTCTTATGATAATAACCCCACTACACACTTATAGGAAAGTGAAGCGACTTTCTTCCGTGAATGCCTTCAAATATGCGTATTCTTCCCGTCGCGTTAATGATTCGCTTTAGGACCAGAAAGCGGTACTGCGGAAATCCTTCATCCTGTAGCCTTTTCTTAAAATGTCATTGTTCTTCCTGGAGAATAAAGAAGATCTGACTCAATGGTGATCCATTAGTTTTACACTATTCGTGTTCATTTGAATGCAAGTTTTATTTTTGGTATAAAAAATGTTAGTGATAAACCCCTCTTTTAGTTTGTTTGTAAACCATATCCCTCCTTATGATGATTCTATTACTTCTCGTCCGAAAACACGAAGAACCAACATTAATGCTGTCGAACAGTTGAGACAGCATTAAATCTCTGACACGTGTGACTCAAAATGTGGAAGTCATACGGTTTCCAAAATATGTACCTATAAATAGTTTGTATTTATCTCTATGAAACAATTTTACGAAAAATATATTAGAATGAAATGATTAAATTTAATATATAATCATGGGTTACATGTAACGTATTGAAGAAGCGAAATTTCCATAATTAACGTTTTTCATAATACTAAATGAAAACTGAAGCCAAATCACTGTTTTTAAATCACACGTTGATTGAAATAGAGTTAATTTATAATTGTATCTATTCTATTCACAATTTTATCTATTTTATTATCATAATCATTATTATTATCATTATCATCATTAGGGAGCGGTTTTCTATGATTTTGCATATTTGTGTCTGTTGCTTCAGTGCATAGCTAGTGGAATTTCTTGATATTTCGTTAGAATATGATGCTATGTAGATTATTACGTTAGTGCATATTTGGTTGATTTTTCCTGTTCATTCTATTTATAGGCGCATATTTTGTCAAAATAGATGCTTATCTCTAAAACGTTTTATCTTTTCATAAAATCTATTTACTTTTGAGCGGCCATTGATTCAAAAGAGCTTGTCTCAGTTTGCGTTTTTTTTCATATATATAAATTTATATTATATATTATTTCTCCTGCGAAGTAAGGTGGAATATATTATAATTGCACAAAACATTATTTACATTCCAAGTATGCTACTTCTGAATATTATCAAGTTAGGCTTCTGAAGAAATGAAATATTGTTAATTTTAATTGCATATTAAACTGCATATTTCAGAATTTTTACGGTCAGAAATGCATATTTTTAAAAGCATATTTAAATTTTTTTTAGGGCATAAAAATCCTCTCTCTAATCATTATCATCATCATCATTAGTGCAGATAGTCGAACGCCCCGCAAAATTTGTAAACAAGTACTACCTTATCACTCATTACCTCGTCCTTGTCGGAGTATTATACTTTACGTGTCACGATAACTGCGTGCGTTAATGGATTTCACTCCCACACGTCAACACCTTCTATCAGCAAAAAAAAAGGCGTGTGAATGATACGGCGTGGTGTCAACAAAACATTTTTACGACCGCCAGAAAATTAAAGGGCCTACAAGTAGTGCGAGAGCTAGCCAACAGATAGCGCTAGGGGGTTTAAACTGCGTACGGCAAGGCCGTTGAGGCAGGCCTCGACCGGGGTGTGGGGAGGTGGAGTTGTTTTTTTTATGGGCCGCCGCCGCCCTGGAGAACTTTGAGCCGCATCGTCGCGGCCGCCCGCCCACCCAGACGCTCGCTCCGATGACTGCAGACACGCACTGCAGTGCCCAAAGCTATCGACCTGCAAGGAGGCGGGCCGTGGGCGGGCCCGGCGCTGGCTGCCATGGGAATCAATGGCCCAGCGAGCGACGAACGGCGCTGGTCGTTCAAGAAAAGGGCAATTGCTCGTTCATAACGATATGTGAGACAAGAGTTGAATACAGATTAGAGAGAAGATGGTATTTCTGTTGTAAAACAATAATTTTCTTTAAAGGCAGAAATGTCATTTTCTATGAGATGTATGCTTTCAAATTATCCATTCATTTGAATAAACAATTGACATTTTTGCCTTGCAATCAGTCGCGGCTCGTGGTTTTCTAAATAGGGAAGGCTGTAAATGCATTGCATTATATTGCATTGCATTGCATTGCATTGCATTGCATTGCAAGCAAGCATTATATTTCTATACATAATATCTTCCGATACATGCATAAGGGAGTAGCGCTCCTATCGCAAATTGGGAAAACTAGTTGATGCTCAATGCTGCTCACTGAGCTGCACAGTAATGCTATCTAGTGAGCACACCCTTCTTCAGATCCTACGCCCACTACCTCCTAGAGTTTATAACTCGGGGTGGTGCTTGAAGATTGCCTGGTCGCAGCCTTCGTCCGCCGGTAAGTCTGTGCAGTGAATGCGTGACTTCACGCCTCGTCGTTTTACACAGGCCTTATGGCGGAATGAAGTGGGAGCCTAACGCTTTTGTCTTCCCAGTCAACAGCTTCAAATGCGTTACGGACGACCGTTATCGAAGTCACAAACAAAAATATGGATATGATTGTTTCGTACTGTAACTCACAACGCCATTATTAATAAATAAATATATTTATAAATATATTTTTACATTTCTTTTGGGCGGCGATTTCTACAGGAGAGGCTCCGCCTTACTTCAATAACGAGGCGCACCTGCTTGCAATATTTTTCATAGGGTGATGGATCCATAATACTGTACCTTACAAGCGATGACAACAGTCCTGTCTCGGGCCTGTTAACTTTTCGGATAGAAGTATAAATTTAAATAAAGTTTATAAGTAAGTTGATTTCACATGTTCAGTTTTCTACAAAATATGCACAATATGTAGAGTATGTATGCGGGTATTATAATAATAATAATAATAATAATAATAATAATAATAATAATAATAATAATAATAATAATAATAATAATTGCATGTTTCTTTATGAGCGAGGTTTTCCTACTTCGTTTAATCTCGCATAACGGTAATAAAATAGATAATCAAGAAATGTTGGAATAGGTTTTATTATATCGACATGATACGATGGATTTTTCCTCGTAATTTTCATGTATTTGTAATAATAATAATAATAATAATAATAATAATAATAATAATAATAATAATAATAATAATAATAATTGTCATTATCATCATCACGTTTCGACTATTTCATCGGTTGAAGTCCTTTTACGGCATGTTCAAAAATCACATAATAGAAATTCCTGATGCAAGAAGATATGATGTACAGTAATTGAGATGTACAGTAATTGAAAATAATTTTTTACAAAATCAATCATATCTGCGGACGCGTGTGTAATACACCGTATAACGTACAGAATCTTCAGCCCTCAGAGCACCCTCAGCCGGACCTCCGTAAAGTTAAAATCGCAAAGTTTTCAAAAATTATTGAAACTAGGCTTAAAATTTGTCGCCTTTTTGTCGCTAATTTGTTACGCAAAAAATTTTTTTTTGTCGCTCTTCATTTGACAAAATTTGTTTTTTGTAATGTCTGGAGCGACAAATTCCTATGTTGTTGTTTTTTTATTTATGTCTGTTGGTTTTCTTAAGTTTGCGATTCTAACTTGATATCAAGTTAGCCGAATCTTAATACCAGGGTCAAATGAAGAGGGACGATTTTTTTTTTTTTCGTAACAAATTAGCGACAAATTTTGAGCCTAGTTTCAATAATTTTTGAAAACTTTGCGATTCTAACTTTACGGAGGTCTCAGTCGGGCGGGCAGCCTTCGCAATGGTAAACACGTGCGCGGGCGCGTGTGGGCGCAGGGGGCGGGGCGGGAGGCTGGCGTCTGCGTGAGTCATGAGTCATGAGTCGCAGGTCCACCGAATGGAAGTCGCTAAGCGGTGGCAGGTGCGGCGAATTGAAAAGAATATTTACCCAGGTTTCGTCATCGTCTGGGGAGTTCGGGCAGCGGCGAACGCGACGAGGATGAACGAAGAGGCCAACGGTGCTCAACGGTCGATGTCGCCCAGCAAGCCGCGCTGGATCGATGCTGGGTCGACGAAACAAAGACTCGCTAATATTATCCCTTGCACCCGAACATGATTTTATTCACACTTACTACTAACATGAGGTTATTCATAACCCCATATTTTATTTCTGTATTTTAAGCAGGGAAAATGTAAGAAATAAATCTAAATTATTTGGAAACATTTTTATTATCAGAATTTATAAAAATATAATGTTGCTTATTTTGATTTTATTATAACTTTGTCCATGACACTAAAATAACTTCACAAACAATTGAAATAAATTTCATGGCGATGTCCTGAGCAAAAAGGTGTACCACATTAAAAAAGCAGTTTTTGTCGTTATTTTCACATATGGTACATCTAGCTTGCTTTTCTAATTTATTTGGAAATTGTTGTTTTTCCTCAATAGTTTTTGGTGCGCCTGATAATCTGTCAATTGCATTTCGAAGATGAGCAGGGAGGTTTCTCATAAATCTTAACTCACACCAGTAAATTGCAACAATTAACTAGCAAGCTGAACTGCTCATGTAAAAATGGACATTACCAACGAAGAATACAGAAGATCTCAGTACAGCCAACCGCATCATTTGCTAATAATTAATGTTTAATTTTTCCGTGGGGTTACTAGTAACCCCCGTTAGGGTTATAATTATTTCAATGGGAAAGTATAATTGAATTGTTTATTTCAGAAACCCGTCAAACGCCAAAATCTAAAAAGCGCTTTAGCGGTGGAGTATTTTTCCATGAGGATAGACACCTCGTTTAGTGTATATTTACCTGAAAATATTCATTTAATATCTGCTTCAATGTTAAAAATATTTTAAATTAAGAAAAAATGGGACGCTTTTTCTCAGATTTCTCGTAATGAGAAATTTGGCGTTCGACGGGTTTCTGAAATAAACGATTCAATTGCTGTATTGCTGCGCTAATTGTTTACGCTACACTTAGCAACAGATATATCGGGGAAGGAAGTTGTGAGAATTTGCTCGATGCGGAAATTGAATTTGATTTTAGATTTGAATTTTATCGGAAATGTTATCGGTAATAATGCAATACATAATTTATTCTAACTACTAAATCTGAATAATTAAAAGTAATTGAGTAATGAAAGTGTGATGAGTAACTTTCTGCAACTTCATTTCCTGAGCTTGGACATTGCTTATTGTTCTTTTCTAAATTGAACTTCTATAGAGAACACTCAAAAGACTAGATAGTGAAAGCAAACAATTCTGAAACTTATCTCCAAAAACCCTTCTGCATTTATTTGAATTTTTACGTAAAAATGATCATCGTCCACGGAAGGAACTCCAATGATATGTGATGCACATGATCGATGTTGTACTAGTAATGTAAAATTTTTAGTGAAAACAATCATAACAAATTAAACTGAATGGTTATGTATCTTCAATACAAAATAAAAATATTAATATTCCCTGCCAAGTAAACATATAAATAATTATTGTTGCAATCATTAAAACTCAACTATTTACAGAAATAATCTTTTAAAGCACGTCTTATCATTTACACCATAAGTTTTAATCTAAATCTCGACCTATTATAATGCATCCCCAGACTAACTTTGACGGTTTATCTTTGATCCATCTGTGTCGCGCGCTTGAGAATTGCCACCCCAAGAACAGTTTACTAAAATGCACGACGCTTCAGCAGTAAAGTTTAATACAAACACAAACAAAATATCGTAAAAAACTCAATATTCTCCTTCATAAATCCACAGCTCCGGAACACTCGGAGGGTTCGTCTGTCGTTCGATACGCGCAGAGCGCAAGCTGACTCGCTGACCAGCGCCATTTGGGCGCGCGCAGTTGGCAGCCATTGCGGGTACCGTTGGGCGCGGGGCTGCGGCAGGGGATGGGCTGCAGAAACTTTCGCGCCCCTCCGACCGGCTGCCGCCAGCCGCGCGTCACAAGCCGCTTAACAACGGACGCATTGTGTTGGAGGAGGAGGAGGAGGCGGCGGCGGCGAACGCAGGTAGCTCTGCGTGGTCGAGGAGGTGCGGCGAGAGAGAGAGAGTCGCACGGAATCTATCGCTTTTGCCATAAATAACAAAGAAAGGAATTAATAAGATCATATACTTGGGGTTTTCCTAACGTGGCGGATGACATTAAGTCATTTTTACACCTCCTGCGTTATAAAATTAATCTTTATAACAGTGATAAGCACATGTTTGAGGCCATGAGCCCCGTTGAGAAGGACGTTCGCGAATTAATTAAAAATATTCATTTTATAAGGCGGGAGGTGTAAAAATGACCTAATGTCATCCGCCATGTTACGAAAACCCAAGTATAGAATTTATATGGTATGTAAATGGTAAGGTTACGCCCCCTTTCTCGCCACGTTATTTTCTCTCTAATAACCCAAAGTAGTTTTAAGTGGACTAGTTTATGGTCCAAGACTCGCTGTTCTGCATTTTCTTGTTAGATCATGACAAATTTCGTCTTTTTCCTTGGCTCCAATTTCCATCATTCTCCCCATTATCATCATCGTTATAAAAGCCCAATACACCGTAAATTATGAGCTCAGGTTTAATCGGAATAAAAAAATATTGCAACGCATTAAAAGATATGTGTAAGCTGGTAAATTTGACTCCAGATAATCGTTCAATGTAAATAATATTTATTATATTATAACCAATTACACTTAAGATTTTCTTACTGTAAAGCAAAATAAAAGTTAATACGTAAATCTCCAATCAAACAATCTTAATCACTTTTCATTGTCATCATTCTGATGGAAAGTGACATCTGTCTCTCATTAGCAAATTTCCAATAAAATATCTCCGAAATTCGATATCTCCGGAGTTCCAAGTAAGTTTGCAATTTGTTATTTTTTTATCTTCTTACTCTCAGTCTTGGTAAATGATCAGACTTAAAATACTAGATATTCGAATATGATTCGCCAAATTTAGTACGTGGTATTAAGGATTTACGAACTTGAGCGGTAACTCCCCTCAAAATCTATTGCGTAAAGCAGACATCTGTCACCCTCCACGTCCCAGCTACACGATTGTCTGCACTCTGGTGTCCGCCGCGTGTTCCTGGGAGGTGTTGGCCAACCGTCGCTTCGGTCAGGGACCCCGTGTCCGCTCTCCAAACAGGTCTCCAGGCTTCCCAAGAACAGTCGTGACAGGTATAAGGTACACCCCTTCCCAGAACGGCAAATATAGACCGGCGGCCTTTTCCGCAACTTCCAAGATTTGTGCATTGGTGTTGTGGGTGGTTTCCTGTTTCCACAGTCCGTGTTTTATTCTCTTTTTGCATTCAAAGCAAAATTGAAATGGATTTGGGAGGTATTGTATCAGAGTTCGAACTCAGCATTTTTTCCATTCCAAATTTACCTTTACTTCTGCCGACCTGTCTGGCCGAGGTGGCTAAGAGCGAGTACTGACACAGCGCTTCGGTCCGAAGGGTCGCGGGTTCGAGTCGCGCCTTGGGTATGGTTGTTAGTCCCTGGACTTTGTATGTGTTATCGCCGAGAACCTCGCGTTCTGCTGACCCCAGATCAGAGGAGCCCGCATGTGTGTTTGTCTAGTGTATGGCCGAATATGCGTTCCATCGGGACGTAAAAGGTAACCGGCTGTTAGCTGGATAAAAGCCCTAAAAAAACAACCATTACTTCTTTTTTGGATTTCTTAAGACGTCCTCACAAATAACAAAGAGGGGAGAAGTTGAAGCATCTCTGTCGACGATCTTGCCGCACATATTCTTCATTCTCTGTGTCTGCAAACTCCACACCACCCACGATATTCTTTCCCGCCCTACAGTTACAACACAATTCAACATTACTCCTCCCCATCCCTTACCGATACTTTTGCGTCTATCTTTTATATATTAGTGCAGAGGAAGAAAATTTGAGTTGGCCGGAAATGTTCGTCTTCAGATGAAGACAGTGGGCGTTAAAGGGGTTTTCAATGGAACTCAAAGAAAACCACATTAAATGTTTAAGCATCTTCATATTTCAGCTTGGAAAGAAGTTAAACGGCGGCTAAATATTCCTAGTACATACATCAGTAGAGGGGATCACAGGCACAAAATAAATTTAAGATCGCAGAGAACGGATGTCGGGAAATTCTCTTTCACAAATCGAACGATAAGGGTTTGGAATAGACTGCCTGCAAAACCTTTGAACCCTTTCCTCGAAGCATTCAACAGTTTAGGAAATTAATTTAGGGTATTTTTATGTTTATGAGGTTAAATAAGATTATTAAATTATACAAAGGAAAAAAAATTTTAGTGAAATGAAGTGAAGGATAGTGCAGTGCGGTCTTTATTATATAAACACTCAGTGCGGCTTTAGATGATAGATGTTTCTTTTCTTTTTCATGTTTTTTAATGTTTTAAGAATCAGCAGTTCCTATATTATTATTACTGTTGTTATTATTATCATTATAGCATTATTATATTATTTTCATAACATTTATTATCGTATTTATGTAATTAACTGCCACCTGGTTACACTCAATTGCAGTTTAAATAAATTTATTATTTATTATATATTGGTGACATGAGAATCGTGACTGTCCAGTAATTTACTGCACGCCTATTATTTGTTTTGTTTCATCGTCACATTTCAGGGTCACGCGGTTCTCCGTAGGGTACCGCTCTACTCGACGTAGCCATGACCTTACGGGCACTATTGCTTGAGTCTATTACGTCAGGAAACACAACGTGCTCACATTCTTCGACTTCGCTGCAACGTCATTCTGAATGAACAGACCGCAGTTTACGTTACGCGGGCAGCAGAGCAGAGTGTTTACTGCACGTTCCACTCCACGAAATTGAAAGTGTTTCCCGACGGACAAAATCGAGCGTTTCTAAACTCTTGTTTCCTCTTTACTTCCGCTGATGGAAACATGAATTTTGAGTTCTAGGCTTTGTAGCTCAGTAGGCGTTGATGCAGTCTTAAGTAAATTCAGCAAAACAATACACCACGAAAACAAATTACAAAGCTTGAAAGAATAATTAATGTTTTGTAGTTTTGAAAGTGTATACTAGATATTTCTTAGTGGGTGAGAGTATGAAACCTTTAGCCTGAACTCATTGGTACTATTTATAAATCCGGAACCGCCTGGTAGGAGGAATATATCGAAATGCTGGTTTTATTTTCAGAACAATTTGAACATCAGAAAATATTCTTTGTGAATTATTTTCAAACTAATTGAATGTGATGTCACCGATGCCGTAAAACTGTTTTAAAAGTATTTTCATTTGTTGAAACTTTATTTAATTCTTCAGTTCTTTCATGCCTAGCTTTGTTTAAATATGTTCTTACAATGTCTGACATTGGACTTACCAATGAATGAATCGTAGTAGCTGTGAATGTTTTACTTCCGTTCAAAAATTCCCAAGACCGAATAGCCTTGTATATTACCTCCCTACGGGATATGAATTGGTAATGTTGCAATTTCAAAATTATAATGGCCTAAAAATACTTGCAGGAATGAATAATGCGAATAGTTAGCATTTAGCACAGCTATATTTTTACGATTTGTTTTCAAATATGAACATAAATGATCATCTGTAACCTGATCTGCGTTATTCTCTATTCCTATTATAAGATCATTCTCAATTAGTTCGGAAAATTGTGATGCAAAAGCTTCAACTACATTGGTTTCCCCTGAGTTGCTTAACACAACCACATTTTTGTCGCCTAATTTTTTAAGATTTTAAAACTCCACAAACAGTCTGATTCTGTAGGCGACTATATATAATGATGTTAAAAACAAACACCTGTACTTTCTTTCTTACACAGGATAGAATTTAATAGACGAGTCCTCCCACTGAATACAACTGAAATAAAGAACGCTATCGAAGAATTTTGGAACCATGAATCAATCAAATTGTTATTCTGTAGGGACCGAAAGGACCATAAATTGTAGTTGTCTAACTTTGAGCATTACTAGAAATTCTAAATAAATGTAATCTGTATTTGTATGTGTAAGTGCTTTAATTGCACGTTTACCAAAACATACTTGGAGGTCATTCAAAATCTTTCTTTTCGGGATGCAATAAGTGCCATCCTTCTTGCTATTCGCTATCCCCATTAAAAACTATTTAACGTCAATTCCCATATCTCTTCTTTGGCATATCTGTAGTATATCTGTCTCCCAGAGATGAATAAAACCTAATTTATTTGGAATGCCAATCCTAAAAGGTTCAAGATATTGGTGGATCGTGAAATACATTATAAAAATAATTGGAGAAATATGCAAAAAACTGAAGAGACGGAATAATACGGAAGCAACAATAAAATTCCTGGATATATTTTACTAAAATTATCTAAGAAATTTATCATTACTTCTATTACACCCAATTCGGGAATGAATATCGCAAAATACTATTGTTAAATTTTTTTAGGGGTTATATTTATTGATCTGCTTATTTTTTATTGTTTTTATTGCGCTCTCTAAAACTGTACCAAGATTATGCACGGGTTACCATTCCACTACTCTTATTATCTCGGTATTTAGATCATACGGTTCGTACTTCCTGATCTAACAGTACAAATCGGGCCGTTACTTTAGGCAGCAACCTTTACCTCCAAAACACTCTTCACAATAGGTAGTCTACGAAAGTTCAACAATTTTATTTTTATTTTTCACGCTGTTTTTCATGTTACTCTTTTGCGTGGAAAACACAGATTCACGTCTACTACATTTTTTTGCATTTTAATTATTGTATTATAAAATGTTCACTGTTATCACTCTTTTCTCTCTAAAAGACATAATGATGAAGTAAATGAGCAAACGTGCCTATGGGGGACGAAAGACTGAAGAGAGACGAAGTCTATCAAGCCAGTTTTCATATGTACCGAAAATAATAAACAGCATTTGTTAAGGATTTAATTTTTTCCTAGCTCTCCTCCTTCTTCCACAAATGTCACTTCTGCTCCAATGGACGAAATGTATTGCGATTACCAAAGACGTGATTAATTAAGAAACAAAACAAAACACCACTTTTAAGGACAATATAATTGAACTACGATTATGCCCTAATGTTTGGATGAGTGCGGGTGCTTATAAGCTTCACTATATGACAGATGTTTGAGCAAATCATTTTTTCGGAGAGAAGTATCGTTGTCGCAAGTATAGCAAAGATGCAGTCTTATCAGATACATAAAATGCCTGGCGATTATCTCTCATGATCATACAACAAATGAAATTATTATTTAACCTGCGGAAACTCCCGAAACCTAAGATTTATTTCAGTATTCTGTTTGGTTGCAACTGATTCAGTAATTATACAGATAAGCGGGAATGACAAACCATGAAAACAAGAGACATTCATATTCTCGTTGTCGCCAGTGGTTCTGGGGAAACTGGAAGGAAAAGAAAGTTGAACTCTCAAGAACCTCAACCCTCTTTTCGTTTAGAACCCCACTTGTCCTTTTTAAACTCGATACGCGTCCGTGGCAGAGGGGTTTGGAGCAGCGTCCACGTGTGCGCAGCAAAATTGGCTGTAGGTTCGAGCCTGGGTGTATGCATGCCATGTGATTGTGGCGAGGTTGGGTTCTCAAATCATCAGCTATCCCGTTTAAACCATCGTCCCGTTCATAGTGATTTATTTCTCATCTTTGTCAGTCGCCCCGAAAGACCGGTCTTACCATCATCCATCCAGTGGCAACTTCTGCCATTTAGATCACACGTCCAGTCAAAGCGATGTGAAACGCACAAGCTGCGTTGTCTTCGGATGACGATGAATAAGTTGTAAGGGTACTTTAATATGTAATGTTATTGACCGCCATCTCAAATTATCCTAACATATTTCCTCTCAGACAGTGGACAGCTAAAATTCTTTTAAAATACAAAGTAAAAAGGGTAAAAAAAACAACCCTTAATACTAACAAGTGTTAAAACGAAAGATCCGGCTGAAATCATTATAAAAATTTGTAAACACAGGACATGTTAATTAGCATAATCTTTCCCTCTCAGATTCCGTTATAATTATCTCCCGCAGGAAATATAAAAAGTTTGCAGAGAGGATTCGTCATTAACAAGTACCTCTTCTAGAGCCAATCTTCATATTGATTGATTGATTACTAGCGGTTCCGGGCGCGTCAACTGCTAAGGTCATTAGTGCTGTAAGTGAAGTGCATGCTTTTTCTCGGGAGGTGGCGGTGATTTTTCCCGCTGGATGGCGAGATCCAGCGCCGACCTACCGTCGACTAGCGGGGTTTTACCAAAAAGGTATCTCCCACCAGGGGGGCACCAGCAGCGACAAGCTCTAAGATCCCGACCGGTCTCTCGGCATGTGTGGTAGTGAAGTGCATGTAAGTGTGTGTGTGTGTGTGTAAGGGGTGAGAACAAGTCAAGGAATGGGAACGAAAGATCGCGCGCGGTCCATGTCTTGTTTCTTAGGGTACTGCTCTGGTATTCGCCTGGTACTTATAGGAGAAACCACAGAACGCTACCGATCAGAGCAGCCAGCCGCTAGAATTCTCTTCAAGACAGCGACTGAATTCGACCTATCTAGCTAATGTCGAAAATCCTGCCATAGTAGGGACTCGAACCTAGGACCTCCAGGTCAGAGACACTGGAGTGACATCAGTTGATGCCATGAGCCACCTCTCCTTGTCTTTTTTATTGAGTTTTTGTATTTATTGCGTCTCTAGTTCGTTAGCGAAGGGGCTCTGAAGGGATGTGAGATGACCCTGCGACGCCAATCCCGTTCCGGAGGAGAAGCGCGCTTCGCCCGCCCATCCCCCATCCCCCCTGCGGCCGCTTCCGTGGTCCCTCGGTACAGTTACGCCATCGCCTGGGGCCCGCGAAATCGAGCACCTCCTCCTCGCTCCGCCCTCCGTCCCTCCCCTCTGCCGGCGCCGTTATCGTGGGAGGGGCGCGTGCGCGAGCGCGGGCGAAGTTCGCGGGCCCCTCTGGGCACGTCGTCGGCTGCAACAGAAGATTGAAACTAGGGTAACCTCTAGGACATTCGAATCCCCGCCACAAGAGTTTAGACAGTAATGTCGCGATACGTCTGATAACATACTTGCAGGGGGAGTATACATTCGCTGACGTGCGATACTGATGGAATCGATATCGAAACTGTCTAAGCGATAATACTGCTAAATGAGTTACCACAACTGCGTATGCTGTGTCTGAACGGGAGGTCCTAGAGTTTGAGTTCGAACGGTAGCAAGATTTTCGATGGTCGAATTCAACCGCTGTCTTTAAGAGAATTCCAGCAACCGGCTTCTCTTATGGGTAGCTTTCCGTTCAACACCGGGCGAATGCCGGAACTGTACCCTAACAAACATGTGACGGACCTCACGCGATTTTTCCTTCGTCTTCCTTGTCCTATTCTCACCCCTTACTTACTCACACTTACACTTGCAGGCACTACATTACCACACTTATCGGGAGACCGGTCGGGAGCTTAGAGCTTGTCCTGGCTGGGGCGGTGCCCCGCTGGTGGAAGATCCATTATTCGGAAAAATCCCGCAAGCTGATGGATAGGTCGGTGCCGAATCTCGCCATCTAGTAGGTGAATATCACCACATCCTCCCGCGACACAAACGTGCACTACACATTCGTGACTAATGGCATTAGCAGTTGACCCGGCCGGAATCGCTAATCTATCAATTAAAGGATCAATCAATCAAAAACAAGTAAGTGTAGACACCGGCACAGGAAGAAATTCGAAATGAAACGTGGATTACCATGAAATACAGAGAAAATAATTTCTGGAGTAAATAAAATTTTAATTCTGTTTATTTAGAAAAGTTTTTGCCTACCTCGGGTGCAAACGTTTACCGCCCCAGGGTTTGGAACCGATTGCGCCAATCGATAGAACCAAGAGAGAGGAGCCGAAAATCTGTGGATATAAGTTCCATAAGGCATCGGTATGCGATTGTGGTATGGGTGGCTTTACATTCTGACATGAATTCCGTCTTAACTATTATAATAATTCATCTATCAACATTTTACCCTACGATCATCATTATCATCATCATTATCATCGACCTACTGAGGGGCAACGGCAAACCACCACGTCGATCATCTGACATAATTTAAGACTTCTAACAGAAAAAGGCTCGCTTGCTTACGCTCAGTAATGAGTCTGGTACTCCTATTGATGAACGAAGAAGTCGTTGCGTTTACGCATGAGCTGGCTCTGCACAACCTCTCGTCCCATAGCGACGGAGTGGATCTCGATTTCTCGGCGGGCCGCTGGCCGAGATTTACCGCGGTTTCTCTAGGTCGACTGGAAACGAATGCACGTCGGTGTGCGGCCTCGCTTGCCGGCCTTCCTCTTTCTCCGCCTCTTCCTCTTCCGCTCTTGCTCCTTCCGCGTTTGGCCGGTATTACACTATAAAAGATCTTTGTGAAAGATCTTTCATAAAAAATATAACAGTGTAATAGCCAATATTTTATACAAGATTTCTTTTATAAAATTTCTTGGATAAAATGTAGGCTGAAGCGTCCAAGTTTTATGATACATTTGGTAACATGGCGTCCGATATAGGGGTATTGCTTCAACCAAAGTTTTAATTGCAGAGTACGAGTAATTAGAAAGTTTATATAATACTGTCTATCCGGACTACAAAAGTAAAACCAAACGAGTTGACGCTTATAGGATACATTATACTGAGAAATGGAAAATATTGGGTTTGGAAAATGCCCAATTTAGGAAGATAATTTTTTTAAACTTCCAAATCTGAGGACTCAATTTCGAAAGACGGAAAAACGATAAAGAAAATTGAATGTTTCCTCATGTATCATCAAATAATTCTTTATTTCGAAGTTCTGAAATTAATGTTTCACAATGTGCGACCCATTGCCTCACCAGGGAATACCATGGCATTGTTCTAAGGCCTCACCCTCAAACTCTTTACCTTTTACTTCATCAGCATTAAATATAGATTAGTTATTATAAAACATAAAGTTGCACAAATACAACTATTTGTGCGTCATCCATCATAAATCGTGAGCAAAACCTCATAAAATATTTGACGAAATGTAATACGTTCATCATATTTCTTTGTCAAAGTTTTCTCTTCAAAGTTTAAAGAACATCCACAAAGTTCGTCATCAAAGATATGTGTCTAATATCTTTTACAGTGTAATACCGGCCTTTCATCCATGTGCATTGCGGCGCGAGGATAGCGAAATAGAGCAAAGAACCTCCTTACTCCATGGTCGCGTCGCACTTGTCACGTGCGTCGAGCGGGTAGGTCTGGCGCTCGTCTGCGGCGTTCGCTGCCCGAGAAACAACCTGTTATTCGTTCGCTTAGTCAGTGCCGGCACTAGATCGGGCGATCGCCCGGGGAACCCCCAAGTCAAGGGGCCCAATCAATGATGGTAGAAAAAATTAAAATATTAAAAGATATTAAAATTGGTTCATAAAATTTTCAATTAAAGTTAACCTTAAAATTGATTATAATCATTACATTTATAAAGGAGGCTCTATGGAAAGAATCAAATGACGCTAACATTAAAATAGGTTCTACTGAAATTCATATTTATTAATTCATGTATTTAACAAGTAATGAATAAAATGACTCATATAGTTTCATGGTACAACTTTCACATGGGGGAGTGGGCTACGTTTCAGTATTGCTCCGGGCCCAAAATTGTCTTGCTCCGGCGGTGAGTATAGTTGGGGGAAGCATGGAAATAACAGTGCTGAATTGAGTCATGAGGGGGTGGAGAATTTGCCGGAGAACTGTTTCCACGGCTTCCTACCGGAGTATGAATAAGTGTAATATTAGTGGCCTTGCTTCGACTACAGTTCACTGATTACGTGCTCCTCCGTATAGTACAATATCTTGAATGAACAAATCGCTTCCTCGAGACAGGAAATGTACACAATTTTTTCTTTAAATTCTAGCTTAGAATTGAAACAGGAAGTTTAAGAATGTTTTAACATTTGACGCTTTAACAGCAAGTGTAATTAGGCTCGTTCATTTTTTAAAGTTTATACTTGGTTTATACTAAAGGCTTGGTAAGAGGAATATCTCCACGAACAATATACAATTTTCTATAAGCCGTTTTGGTTCCTTATCGATGAAATCGCGTGCCAATATACACTTCCAAAGTTACCTTCCACAAAACCACATACTTTCAAAAGAACACCACAAATGATTCACCCTACTTTTCACATGGCATGAGCAAAGTAAAATCACTGAAAGAACTTAGAGGTATTCATTGACTTGGTTGTCCAGTCCAGTCACCATAGTCTACATACTGGTCTACATACATAGTCTACAAAGTCTACAATACTGGCACAAATCGAAAAATGAGTTTTTTTATTTATTTTAATTGTTAGTGAACCAAAACAGTAGCCCGACTCAAAAGAAATGGGAGGTGTATAGTTCGAGAAAATCTGTGCCATTTTGTAGGACCAGTATGCTACGATTTGTACAAAGCCGCCTGTGCAGTAAAACAGCTGTTTCTGTGTCATCCAATCGGAAGGTTGAACGCCACCATGTGACGTCACTGTGGTGACCTGTAAGGTCCCGATTGGATCGCATCGTACCTACTGATGAAATATCGGACGCAGGAAAATAAAAAGCGTAGTATAGTGCGGGTTGTGTCACTGTTCCGGTCTATAAACGATATGAACCATGGTACGACCCACGATATATGATCGTGCAAGATGTGTTCATTTCAAATCATGTGAATAAAATTATTTTGCCATTTATGTTAATACTTTGTGACTAACTGTGATTGGTACACTCGATTCCATAAGTTTTAGATCACGGAAAGACCTATGAAAAAAATGATCGTCAATACAAACGAAGCACGGAAACCATGGCAAGCGTCACAGACTGAGAATTCTCCACCAGACTCGTGTACATTGACACCGCTAATGAACTCGCGTCCCAGGTTATTATCTGAACTCAGCTAAAAGCGCAGTTATTTAGCAAGTCCCAAATCCGTTCACCGTTTCATGAAACGGCTAACTCTCCTCTCGTAATCGCTTGCACATTCAATCGCTAGCAACGGAATACTAGTTGTTATCTTTAGTTCAAAATGGATAAAAGGAATGACAAAAAAGAAAATTCAGTGTTAACAACTTAAATAAAATAAAAAAATACGTTTCTGTCAGTACATTCATTAACAAGACAGTAATATTCAGAGTATATTTCTCTTGAGAGCCTACATCAAAACATCGATCCCTTTACAGGTCAAAAGCATCACTTGTACATCCACAAAAACAAGAAATATAAAATAAATAACGTTCAGCAAGTTACGTAACATGTCGGCAAAAAATAGCTCATCAAGGGGAACGGTTTCAGCGAACGCGTTCCGTTCTTAAGGCGAGCCGCACTCCCGACATCGCCTCTTTTATTTATCCTCGCGCCTCCTTTCATGAACTGCGCCGGGTCGCATAGCGGTAACGAGCGCTGACGGGCGAGGCGGGGCGGCGCGGGGCGGCGCGGGGCGGCGCGGGGCGGCGCGGGCGGCGCGGGGCGGCGCGGGGCGGCGCGGGGCGGCGCGGGCGGCGCGGGGCGGCGCGGGGCGGCGCGGGGCGGCGCGGGGCGGCGCGGGGCGGCGCGGGGTGGGGCGAGACACAGCAGGCCGCGTCGGGTGGTGAACCGGAACCGAACACGAAAATAAATCGAAAAAATAAAACTCGGACTCCTCTGATATTCGATCGAAACAATACGATTTAAATGTTTGTGGGATGAAGTTGGCACTGAGTATAAGAAAGTTTTATACGTAGCATCTGTTCATAAGGAAAGTGATATCTCAAATTCATCATTTTTTGAGCCAAGTAAGGCAACATTTAGAATTTTGTCTATTTTAAAGATACGAAAAATTATTCAAATGCGCATTGTTAATTATTAATGGTGCATTATTAATGGTATACTTTTTAGTAAATACGTCATTTAGAAAGTTCCCAAGACATCTGATACACACGATACGATCCTTTAGCTTCAGTCCTTCAGTCAAGAAATAAAAGGTCCCGCTCAGGAAAAATCCATGTTTCCTGAAAAAGACCATTTTTTTAGTCTTATTTCCTTGTGCATCGACTATAAAACACTGATTTACCTGTATGCTTGTCAGGCACTTTTTCTTGATTCTCGGTTTCACAACCAGGCACGTTCAGGAACCTTACTGGGGTATAAACATGCATATCTTGTTGAAATTGTAGTATTATAGGCGATACAGATAAGTGTATATTGTTGATACTTATGTAGATTCATTACTGAAATTGTCATAAACTAACATTTCGGTGTTCTAAATACATAATATGACTTGAAGATGATAGTCATTTCAATCGTCTTTCTTCAGTTGACTCAGGTAGGTTATCCGGATAAGTCCCTTTCGAGTTTAGATATTGTATAAATCAAAGCCTTTGACGTTTAGCTTCTTCTCGGGCAGTGGAGATAGTTCATTGTATCCTCGTGCATTTTCAAATGTATTGTAGAACAAAACTTACCTACTTTAATCTGGCAATATCTGCTTCAAGTGTTATCTGTTGTTAACAAAAAACATTGCAAAATTTTTTAAAAAGGTGAAAACCGCTTGAAAACTGGAAAACGGACTTCAACGAAAACGGGATGCATTCGGCATGCAGTCTGTAAAATTATTTCGCTGTCCGTTGCCCAAGACGTGCAGATTTCTACATGATCAGAACACATAGCTCGAAAAATATCTTAGTCCCATAGTTTTATGTGACCGAGTTAAATTACCAAAGTAGTTGAAAGTTTTCCATCAGAAGCTTCTAGGTTTTAATTCGAGCCACAGTAATTAAATAGCCGAGACGATGTCCACTACCTGAATGAGTGTTCCATACACCCGCTACTCTTATCGATCGTTTCCAGGAATTCTTCCCATCAATTCCACACGAATTGCTGGACAGTACACCTTGAACGGACAGCGGACCGCGCGCAATCCATCGTTGCCAATCCTGACCCACTCCCATCATTCGGTTTGGTTTGTTTTTCGTGTTTCCGGGCGCGTCAACTGTTTTGGTCATTAGTCACGTTAGTGTAGTGCATGTTTTTTCTCGGGAGATGGCGGTGATCTTCCCCCGCTGGATGGCGAGATCCGGCGCCGACCTACCGTCGGCTAGTGGGGTTTCCCCCTAACCAGGACTCTCCCACCAGCGGGGCACCGCCCAGCCGGGACAAGCTCTAAGCTCCCGACCGGTCTCCCGGAATATGTGGTAGTGTAGTGCATGTTAGTGTAAGTGTGTGTGTAAGGGGAGAGGATAGGAAAGGAAGAGGAAGGAAAGATCGCGCGCGGTCCGTGGCCCGTTTGATAGGGTACTGCTCCGGCATTCGCCTGGTGTTGATCGGAGAAACCACGGAAAACTACCGATCAGAGCAGCCGGTCGCTAGAATTCTCCTCCAGACAGCGACTGAATTCGACTTAGCTGACAAGCTAGTGTCGAAAATCCTGCCGCCGTCAGGACTCGAACCTAGGACCTCCCGGTCAGATGCGCTGCAGTGACATCAGTTGATGCACTGAGCTACCGCTCCCGGTTCCCATCATTCCCACTCATAGATCGCAAAACAGGCCTATCCCTCAGCACATAGTGACCCATGTCTCATGACCTCTATGTAGGCTGAGGACTGCGGAAGGTACGCCCAAGCCTTCAATTGGCCTGTTACGCACTGCGGAAGGACGCCTTCTGCAGAGGGAATGGAAGTCCTGGGTTCGCAGCCAGATGTGAGCCCGACCGGTCGGACGAGTTCCACACTCGTGCTCCACGCGCGTGCCAGCGATTTTCCTCGTCGCCTGCGCAGATGGGCAGAGAACTATGCGCAAGTGGTTCACATTCCCACCGGCTTGCCACAGCTAGCAATTGAAAACCGTACTGCGGTAGGATGGATGCCGATTCTTAATAATCTTGAAGGTGGTGGTGAATTTTTGATCTGTGGTGAATATTGATTGATTAATTATTTCAACTGCTACAGTCATTAGTTCCGAAAATGTAGTGCATGTTTTTTTATCGCGCGAGGTGATGTGATCTTACCCCGCTGGATGGCGAGATACGGCTCCGACTTCCCCGCAAGCCGACGGGTTTTTCTTCGACCAGGTATCTCCCACTAGCGATGCATCGTCCCAGCCGGGACTGAGTTGAAGTAAATGGATTTTCTTAATAATTATTTGTGCTGAATCCCAAAGATTAGTCATTTTCTTTAAGACAAGATGTTTGTAAAATCTTATCCGATTTTTCCATATATGTAATTTTGAGGATACAAATATTTTTATTGGTGTATCTAAATGAGAATTATTGTAGCAAACTTACATTCTCACATGAACATTCAACACAATACATGTTACAAGTTTTTTTCACAATGATATAGCAACCACACATTTCACCAAAGACTATCAGAAGTCGTCATTCCTTAAATTCAAGTTGCCGTTATGACCTAACAGTTTTCTCCCCGATCGTCACGTGCGTCTAAAATAGGACTATCGCAGAACACGACTATGACTGATACGAGGTGCCCAATCTGTTGAAACAAACAAGTAAACATTCCTTCTCCATTTCATTATTATGAAGTGTAATTGTTTGTTTCAACAGGTTGGGCACCTCGTATCAGTCATAGTCGTGTTCTGCGATAGTCCTATTTCAGACGCTGGTGACGATTGGGTTTTGTTCCAACAAAAGACACAGATACCGAGTGTCCCTTGGTGCTTGTATAGATAAAAAACGTATTTACGGAGCCATGTCCGGCCTTGAGCCCTGTCCACCTCCCCGCACCTGCGCCTCGACTGCCGACCGGGGACACTACACGCTAGAAGCGGCGGCCGGCCGCGCGCGCCGCCTGCCCCTACATCCACTTTCCATTTTGCTTTCGGTGTCCCACCTCGAAACCTCAATCACGCGACGGCCAACAGGAGATAAGCCCCGGCCGCCCGCTGCGGCCCGCGGCGAGCGAGAAAAACGAACAAACGAGCGGACAAACAAACGCACCGGTTGCGCGGGGCGGCGCGGCGATGACCTGCCTCTGCGGCGCCCCTGCGCAGCGGTATGCGGGTTACACTCCCTCCCCCGCTGCCCACCGCGCTGCAGCGCTCCGTCGCTTTTCCTCGGGTCCGCCCACCTTCTCCGTGACGACCGCACTCCCTGCCAGAGACGCCGTACCGGGAGCGGTAGCTCAGTGCATCAACTGATGCCACTGCAGCGCCTCTGACCGGGAGGTCCTAGGTTCCCACTCCCCACGGCGGCAGGATTTTCGACACTAGCTTTTCAGCTAGGTCGAATTCAGTCGCTGTCTGGAGGAGAATTCTAGCGGCCGGCTGCTCTGATCGGTAGTTTTTCGTGGTTTCTCGATCAACACCTGGTGAATGCCGGAGCAGTACCTTACCAAACGAGCCACGGACCGCGCACGATCTGTCCTTCCTCTTCCTTGACCTATCCTCTCTCCCTTACACACACTTACACTCATCACACCACCACATATTCCGGGATACCGGTCAGGAACTTAGAGCTTGTCCCGGCTGGGCGGTGCCCGCTGGTGGGAGAGTCCTGGTTGGAAACCCACTAGCCGACGGTAGGTTGGCGCCGGATCTCGCCATCCAGCGGGGGAAGATCACCGCCATATCCCGAGAAAAAAGCATGCACTACACTAACGGGACTAATGACCAAAACAGTTGACGCGCCCGGAAACACGAAAAAACCAAACCAAACCAGAGACGCCGTAACAGCGGTACTACGAATAGATTTTATTGAATAGTGATTCCGGGCGCGTCAACTGCTGAGGTCATTAATCCCGTAAATGTAGAGCATGTTTTCCCTCGGGAGGTGGAGGTGAACTTCCTCCGCTAAATGATGAAATCCGGCGCCGACCTGCCGTCGGCTAGGTGGGTTCTCCCCAACCAGATATCTCCCACCAGTAGGGCTCCACCCCTGCCGCGACAATCTCTAAGGTGCTGACCGGTCTCCCGGCATGTGTGGTATTGTAGTGCATATTATTGTGAGTGTGTGTAAGAAAGTGGTGAGGAAAGGACAATGAAGGGCAAGGAAAGATCTCGCGCGGTCCATGGTCCGTATGTTACGTTACTGCGACATCATTCGCCTGGTGTTGATCAGAGAAACCACGTAAACTTCCGATCAGAGCAGCCAGCCCTTAAAAGTTTCCTCCAGACAGCGACAAACTCAACCTAGCTATGTAGCTAGTGTCGAAAATCCTGCCAACGTTGGAACTCAAACACTAGGACTTCGCGATCAAAGGCACTGCAGTAACATCAGTTGATGCCTGAGCCTTCTCTTTCTAGTACGAATAGAGGATCTCAACATTACTCTCAATGTTAATAACGTGCGCTTCCCAGTCAGCCCGCTCTAGCGTACTTTTCCACACTCGCTTCTAATTTGTCAATTCCGCTCGTCCATTCGCTTTTCAATTTACTCGACCACAAATTTTGCCTTGCCTAGTCATTCGCAAACCAACCTACTCGATCACATTCCCTACCTTTCCCATCTCACCATACGCACACACTGGCTGGACCAGTGAAAGAGAATTCTTCGTCTCCTAATTTCTGTGTTCCTCTACGGCCAACGCCCTCAGCAACTCCGGTCCGCAAGCGGTCACCCGCTTCCAGGAGTCTCGTTCTCCAGCGTCGCCATCTCATATCCCGTTAGTTATCACCGTGACCGTCAGGGGTCATCCGCTTCCAGGAGTCTCTCCAGCGTCGCCCTCTCACCCTCGCCCTCAGCCTCTCAATCCTCTACCATCAGCGGTCACCCGCTCGTCAGGGGTCATCCGCTTCCAGGAGTCTCTCCAGCGTCGCCCTCTCACCCTCGCCCTCAGCCTCTTCAATCCTCTACCAGTCACCCGCTTGCAGGAGTCCCTTTCTCCAGCGTCACCATCACACTATCACCGTTAGCGACTCCGATCCGTCAGGGGTCATCCGCTTCCAGGAATCTCTCCAGCGTCGCCCTCTCACCCTCGCCCTCAGCCTCTTCAATCCTCTACCAGTCACCCGCTTGCAGGAGTCCCTTTCCCCAGCGTCACCATCTACCGTCATCTCAGCGCCCGCGGCGGGCGCCGGGCGGCGTCTGCGGCCGTGCGTCGGCGCCACGCGGAGGCGGAGGCGGAAGCGGCAGGTGGCAGTGGAAGTGGCGAAGAGAAAACGTGCGCTGCTGAAGCAGGATGCGAGCGGAGCGACCGGCGGCGGTGCCAGGCAACGATCCACTCCCTCCTGTCACGTGATGAATAATTTCGTCACTGGGGCGTGCGAAAAGAAATGAGACCGAAGGGGCGTGGTCAATGAGAAGCATGTAGAAATTATTACCATTTTCTAACGTTGTCTAACGTATGCAGAGTCTATGGCACTCCATATTATTTTATCATGCAGCCATTCGAAGAATGTTCGCATGAAAATAATTTATTCATTCAACCGAGAAAAGTGCAATTCAAAATTTCTATTTAAATAAATATTGTTTATATGAGATTATAATTTGATTAAAAATTGGTCGTTATGATTTTAATTGAAAGCGTGGAAAAGTGAATAGCGCGAATTCTTTCATTTTCGCTGATAGTTCGTTTACCTTCGACGTGCATTCTTCGTTTTCCATTTCTCTAAGAGAATTAACTTTAATAAGTTCACATACTTTTAGACATGATTTGTATCAATTTTTATAGTGTCGTTTTAGTCGGAAGAAACTATATTGCTCCTGAAAACAACTACTAACTTTAACTGCAATGATTTTTCCGACACATCAGAGGTTTTGTTTTTATTTTCACGCACATTCCTTCACATTCGTATTCTTATTTTCAATATTTTACACCTAATTACTACACCGTCAGTGCACTCAGCGATAGGAGAGATCTCCAAACCTGTGTACATGAAGGGAATGTGAGGGATTGCACTGTCTAGGACCGTTAAAAAATACCTGGGTCGCATGCTATTAACGCTGAACTGCAGTTGGAAAATTCATTCCGCACACATGAATTAGCATGAAAATTATAGATAATTTAAAAGTTAATGGGTACATGGTCCCTAACGAGATTTCTGAAGTTGGAGCTTTTGTTCAGAGCAGCTCTTCGGGCCATATTGAATCCGCCAGCGACATTTTTTTACTGTTTATTTTTGTTTCATTTTACATTTCTTCATGGGTCACGAACACCAAGAGTGTTCACTTCGAATTGAATCTTCACAAACTATATAGATAGATTCGAGACCCGAGAGTGCCGGAATTTCTACACCAGCAAAGTAGTCGTGTCTGGCCATATCATTGCTACTATTGGAGAATTCTGGAAGCCAGTTTTTCAGAATAGTACGTCCGTCGTTTCCTTCAATATATTCCAGGAGGATGCTAAAGCAATTCCTGTTCGAGTAGAATGGGTCACCGGCCGCGTGCGACGCTTCATGCTTTATCCTTTCCCCACCTCCGAGCGCCACGTGTTGCACTGCGAATCCGCGCGGACGTCAAGCCAATGCTCGAATTGATATGTAGAGCCACACAAAGAAGAAAAAGAGGAGGAGGAATACTCCAAGGCTGCCCCGGTATTAGGGCAGCTCTGGCTACACCAGTGACGCCAATGTGCCTCACTGGACGCATTAAGAACCATTAAGGTATTTCAATTGGCAGTCGCAGCAGCCGGCACAAACGTTCCCGCGAACAGGAGATTTATAGAATCCACTTCAGTAGACCTAGAAATCTCTGAGACCTCTTAACACTTCCTGGGCTTTCTCGGCGTCCTTGGGAACTTTCCGATCGAATGACTTCGTGGGATCAGTTAAAATTTCTTTCTCTAAATGAAGCTGCGATTTTTAGGTGCACACTCCACAATCACCAGAAGATCTCATCTCAAAATCTATTACAGTTTAGGATGCATATTTAAGAAATTTAGCATACTACATCGAAATTTAAAATAATCCAATTATGCCACATTGAAAGAATTGTAGAGTTATGCGGAACAAAGGAAAGTCTAAATTAATGTGAAAAGATGTGAAAGAAGGAAAAGTGTGGACTATTTAAAATAAAATAAAAGTTAATTCTTTTTTATTATTTTCCGATCATCGATATCGTAAGAAAGAATACTTCCTACGATTAGAATTTGTTTGTAATTCGTTTCTATTAAAAATTTCATCTAGAGATCCTAGAAATTCCTAATACTTGACGACTGTTGTCATTTAATTCATATTTAATTTTCACAATGACATCACATTAAATTTCACTAATGAAGTAGAGTAATGAAGTAGAATACTTTTGTCGTAGCACAATAAACCACATGGTCAGGTGTAATCCTTCAGTCGTTTTACGTCGCGACATTCATAGAAGACAACAACATTACGACTAACGGTGCGAACGCCGAAGGTCGTTAAGAACGTAAGCGGCTGGGACAGCTTGCTTGAGAAGACTCGATGCTGAGGTCTCCTATTAAGGAAAACCATTTTCTCGGGGCCTCTCAGTATCTTTACACAAGAGCAGGAGCTCTTTGTCCGCGCCGTTTCATTCAACTGTCCGGCAGATACGGGCATGCTCACGTGCTCTCATCACTTCGGACGAGGGAACATCTCCCCTATCCATCTCTCTCTCTCTCTCTCTCTCTCTCTCCTCTCTCTCATATATTATATATTATATTAATTAATCCTTCGCTATACGATACAGAAAGTTTCTATTCGTACATTCGGTACATTTAATAATATTACCTTATTTATGTGTAAAAACTAATATTCCAGCATTATTAAATAATCAGTTTTTAATTAAATAATAAATATGTACTTAATTAACTTATTAATGATAAAATCAATAAAAAATATTGCAAAAATATGAATCAGATACTATGTTGATATTGAAAGAAAACACACCTTTACCTCACAACGTCGCTACTTGAGCACTTGAAGTGTGTGGTATGTGTAAGTGAAGGGGGAGCATGAGTCAAGGATGAGGAAGGAGAGATCGGGTGCGGTCCATGGCCCGTTGTTAGCGTAGTGCTCCGGCATTTGCCTGACATTGATAGGAGAAACTACACAAAACAACTGGACGCTAGAATTGTCCTCCAGATAGCGACTGAACTCGATTCTTGTTTTTTTCTAATGTGGTGGCTGAGGGTAATATCTCCAAGATGGAATTCGGGACGACTTTTTGACTCATTCTCAGTCCTGTCGCATGTCGCATGATCGCGATCGCATCAAGCAGTGCTGAAGATCAAGCGACTCTAGCGGCAGGACTGCTCACTAACTCACTAACTAGTGTCGAAAATCCTGCCACCGTCGGGTCTCGAACCTAGGACCTCCGTGTCCGACACATTGCAATGATATCAGTTTATCTCCCTTACTCCCTCCTGAAAATGTTTGGACTTACGAGCTTTCTAACAGAAGGGTCACGATGAGCACGTGCTCCATTTATATGGCGTCTCACTTCCTCCACACAGGCACCTGCTCACCAGACAGAACTCAGACCGAACGCCTCAGCCACCGCGCCGTCATCTCCTGGGCGCGCATAACGGCTTCTCCGCCTCGCTGCCCACGCCGCCGCCCCCTTTATTCCACCTCCCCCCCCCCCACACACGCTCTTACTCCACTCCTCGGCCACGCCGCTCGGACTTCATTCTTCGTTCGCCGCCTCGCTTCTCTCAGCTGCCACACGGGAGCGCCTCAAGACATACCATAAAAAAGATCTCCATTAACGTCGAAGGACCGGTTCCTCAGAATCGATTTTCAATAACCGGTACATGAAATTTTGCGTATTAGAGTGGGTGTTATAATACTGAATGCAAATTCAATTTATAGTATTTGTAGTGCATGTCTCTCAAATAGATTTCTCAGAACCCGAAAACTAAGTCCTTCTAATGAGTAACTTTTTGACTCATGTGGGCCTTATCCAATGTTTTTACTTACTAACTAACCCCTGCGATTACGTCGCAAAAAATGTAGAAAAGGTACAACCGTGCGCCATACGGAAAATCGAAAATTCCAAAAATTTAGTTTCATGTCGTTTTTATTCTCCAAAACTGATGAAATAAATGAGGTTTACAAATTCTAGTAATATGCATTAATGCAAGGATATTCTTGTATTGTGCTGTAACTGTATTAGAGTAAGTCGACTTAATGAACAAATATCAAGAGATAAGGGTTCATTCTATAAATTTAAATATATTATTGCTATTTAGAATTTTTTACAATAAAACCAGTGAATAAAAACAAGTCATAACACATCTATGGAATACTCCCTTTCATTTAAAGAAAAAAAAATCACGAAAATTGGTTCAATATAAAGCAAAAATGTATTTCTAATCACAAACCGGTAGAGTTTAAAATATATAGATTAGTACATTACTTCAAGTTTTTTCATAAAATTCGCAGTTTACTGCTCTTATTGTTTTTGAAATGTTTGGAGCATCCGACAAGAGTTTAATTCGTTTTTAAGGAACTCGCAAGATTTCTATTCGAGGGAATATCTTATGAGGAAGTTTTGCTTTGCTGATATATTGATGATCAGTCAGAGTGATTATCCAGATACGGAGGAAATATGCGTATGTAATTGTGAACTCAAACTTTCCACTACATTCTCTTCCCCAGACTTATTTGCTGTATGAGGGAAGTCGCAAAATGAATTATTTTGGAGAGGTAAATGAATTCCCATATTATGTTTAAGAGTCCTTTTGCACTGTAAAATTATCACCAAATTTTAAGTGCTCGCCAATTCCGAGATTCATATCTAACTGATACGTAGTCTGGTTTTGTACAAGTTATGATAGCTTAAATGGCCTAAAAAGTTTCTACGTTCTGGTGTATAAATCGAACTTTTATTGTCTTTGATGTAACATCGTTTTTAAATTTCTTCTATTTCTCCCTCACCTTCTACCCCATCTGTATTTTTCTGTTCATAAATCTTATTTTTCCACACCTCACAAAAGAGATTTCTATCAGTCATTGCGGTATTGATATGAGTTCCAAAACTCAATGTGTGTCCTCTACTTCCGCTTTGCATCCACGAGTTCATTGCATAATTTTTCCTCTCTATCTTCAAATAGACATGCAGAACACGTTTTTACTATAGGGACATTTTTCTGTTCTTCCTCTATAGAACACCAACATTCCTACTCTTACCCTGTTGACAGTGGCGTAGCGTGGTTATTTTTTCTGGGTAAACTCTGGTGCAGATTTACTTATCATTAATTACAATATCTCAAAATGACAATTACTATCTAATGTCTCGTCATTTATTATTATTATTATTATTATTATTATTATTATTATTATTATTATTATTATTATTATTATTGTTGTTGTTGTTGTTAGTTACGTACTCCAACTAATAAAATCATAGTTCCAAGCAATCGTGGAAACGTCACAGTAACCTGAACGGAATGCCAGCTGAGCAGGCAATGTGTGTGTGTCTGTGTGTGTTATATATATATGTATATATATATATATATGTATATATATATATATGTATATATATATATATACATACATATATATATACATACATATATATATAATTCATAATATTTATAATGTATATGTGTATGTGTGTTTGTGCGCGTGCGCGTGTGTGAGTGACAGACGCGCGCGCGCGTGCGCCTGTCGTTTTGGTGCTGCAGGGAGAGCCGCCACAGGCCACGAACGAACTCGAGGATTCCCGTCAGGCGGGCCTTCGGCTGGCTGTAGCCGACTGCAGTAACAGCATATCTGGGTCTCGCGAGCACACACGTACTGCGCCGCATGCGTTGAAGGCTCTGAACGCCAGAGCCTTCGAAGAGTGGAAAGTTCGAAATTAAGCGGGAAGATCACGATGCGAAAACCTTGAAAGTCAGACGTGCAAAGTGGTAATTGTGAGTTGAAAAAAATATCAATAAGCTCATTATGAGGTAATGAGAACAGGTTTTGGTTTTTAATTCCAAGTTTGGGTGGGCTCCGCCTTGCAGCCTAATAGGTAGCTACGCCACTGCCTGTTGAATCATCGCTCCTACTCCTTAAATTCCTTCCTTCTTCCTCGTCAGCAGACATTTTCTAAACCTCGTATCGGGCCACGCGTAGCCCAACCGCCGGAGGCTGCGCACCCCTGCGTGCCGCGCCCGCCCCCGCGGCGCCACTGACCTACACTACTCTCCTCGCCTCCTCGCCAGCAGCAGCTTACGGCGCCGCGCGTCCCTGACCGCCGCGCCGAGGACCATTATCCTCAAGGGCTCCTCACCGCAACTGTCGGCTCTTAGCGTGTCCCCAGTGTGGTGAGAGATGGCGTGAACTGTGAAGTGCTGTTGACGCCTCGTAATGAAGATTTGTGAGGGACACCGACTCAAACGTTTAGACACAGACATGAAGCTGAAGGTTTAAAGCTGAAACTACAAAATGTTTAATTCGATTAATGGAAGCACCATAGAAATACTGTAGAACGAGGTGAACTGTTAGATAATTCGTTTGCGTTTTCGTGGAAATGTATTTTACTCTGAGAATAATTGACAAAAATACGGAACTATGTGTTGCGGGCAAAAAGTTGTATTTATGATGTACGTGTAGAGAGGTGGAATTTAACGAATATATGTCAAGTCCCTTGTCAATTTTTCCTTGATATCTTAATCTCTATTCCTTTTTTTATTAGTTGAGTCAAGTTGCGTTGTTTGCAAACTAAACGCTCTACCAGATGCAAAACAAAGCGGTGGGTTTTCGAGGCCAGCATGTCACTGACTACTATAGTTTCGCAACCTTGACACAAGCGCTTTACGACAGAACTACTCATGTTTACTTCTCGCATGCATGGAAAAGTACTTCCGAAGCAACAGCGTTTGAAGCAACACGACCGATTGCGTGTGTCAGTTCACAGTGCTCGATTCGCACTCTCCGTGCCAGATTGTGCCTTACACAAACGACCCACCCTTTCCGGGATGCGATCGGGTGATCTGTTACGTAGACGAGATGACTCAGGGCAGACAACCATGTTGCTAGTGTTTTTGTTTGTGGAGGATTTATTGCGAGAGTTTATGTGAAGTTCTGCGAAGCTGGGTATAAAAACCATAGTTATGAGTCACTTACATGTGGTTGCGTTTTCCAGCTGACAGTTCGTGGAAATACTGCGTCTATGGGTAGAGTTTCTCATTGGAATTATGGTACGCAGTTGCAACTAGAGATAATAGTAAGCACATCGTGGAGTAAGATTTCGTATATGCAAAGTTAGAAAAATCAGCATACGACATTCCATCTGATTTATTGGGTCTTGAGGGTCTACGATGAATGTTATGTTAATGGAAATGATCCAACTTGTAATGGCATGCCATTATGGCATACACATGTAATGGCATGCGCTGGTACCACTGAACTAGTCGCATAAGGAAACTAATGTAAAACAAAATAGTAGTATAATTCAATTCAAAACAACGAAACGTCTTAGATGGGAAACTATAAACAAACTCAATGAGCATATGAAACATTAAATTATGAAGTAACTGCGTGTTAGCGATTTACACCATGTATTTACACTCTGTGGATGAACCACATGACTCACAAGCCCTGAATTACGGTGCTAGACATCGTAGACACAGATCATTTTGAGACATTCCCCCATTATAATGCATGTACTCGCTTGAGCCAAACACGCTTTCTCTTGCAGACGATGCCACTATTGAAATGGTGAATTACACAGAACCACGCCAGCCTCATTCCTCGTCGATATCCATACGATCGATAGCGGGGGGCCAGTCGTCTTATTTGAGTGGAGTACACTGTGCGGGCGCAAGGGCAGTACCGGATTTAGACACTTTTGGGTCCGGGGCATTGCCCCGGGCCTAAACATTTATCCGAAAATTGTATCCCAACGTTTATCCAAAAATTATAACGTTTAAGCTTGAACACATTTTTGAAAATTTATTTTAAATAATAGTTTAAAAAAGTATTTAGTAATGAAATAAAACAACGTACACGTTGATCTTAAACGGAAAAAATTGTTTAGTTAGTGTTTAATAAAATAATTTTTTGTTAAACACATGATATAATAATATGAATTTCAGTGGAACCTATTTTAAGGTTAGCATCATTTGATTCATTTCATAGAGCTATAATTAAATATTTAAGGTAAAAAATTAATTTAAAAATTTCATAAAATATTAGACTGCTGGACCGCGACTTATAAAATTACGATAACGAATTTCTCGAGTTCTAATTTCTTTTTCAATTTTTTATTAATTTTTTCCATCGCTGCCATCATCGGGTTCCTTGACTTGCGATCGCCTGGTCTGCCCATGCCGAGCGCTGGGGTGAGCAAGGGCGGCTGCTGGGAGGATCCGCCGCGAGAAGTACTACTCGCGCAACTTTTCTTGAACGATGACTTTGCTTCCCCCTCCCTTGAGCAACAAACAGTCGAGGTAAAAGCTCGCAGTGAGCACTGATGAGAACATTCCAAGCATTAAAACTTCGATGGCGCGAAACAGCAGCTAGTCAAAGCTAGTTGCTTTCACAGTCAAGAACTTTTGTTCAGCTTCAGTACCATTATCTATAGAAATGACTGTGGCACGTGCAGGCCCTTCAAGGGAGGCACCTAAAACTCCTATCTCGTGTCCCTGCTGTTGCCAGAGCGGTGACTTGGCCACACAAATAGCAGGTTTGACTTTGATTTTCCAGAAGTTGACATTACTGTAAATACTCTAGTGGCCGACTTTGTAACTAATACCCCCACTCCGCCCACTTTTCTTCAATCTAGCGTTCAAGAAAAGTTGCGCGAGTAGTAAAGGTGTCACGGGCCTGTGGAAGGCGCCGCGCCGGTGCATAGAGGCGGTGGCCGGCAGCCCACATTCACTGCCGTTCAATGGGTTTGTGTGTCTCGGGCGGCGAAGCGCAAGTCACGCCTTCGCCTGCGCCGCCGCCGCCTTTTCCTCTCTCCTGCCACTTCCACCGTCGCCAATGACGCCCTTGTTCTAAACATTTTGTTTCTTTGTTTGTTCTTTTTTACAAAATAATGTAGGTTTCAGATTTTCATATGCTTGTAAGATTTTCAATAAGAAAAATATAAGTTTCCAAGCCGTAATAATCCCTTCTTTATAATTTATATATTAATACAAATACGCTATGGAATGATCACAATTTTGAACAATTTATAAGACGCCATCCTCGCAAAAACCTGTACATTTAATACTACTTGTTAGGAAATTACCACTAGGTTGCGCCAAACAGGTTTAAGACGAAAAGTGTAGATTGGATTATGTTAGGTGTAAATTAGCGGGTATACCTATGTGCAATTCTCAATAGGCGTACATCTTGCATAAATAATCCACAACGCATGCGCCCTACGCCCTTAAAATTCGGTGGGGCTCGAGTTAGGTAGATTTCGTTTAGATCGTAATTTTCAAAAAGAGAATCTTTCTGGACCTTGCAAAACAGTTTTGGAGATTTTACCTCTTCTTATAGCCCGTGCGGTGCATTACCCCACTTCATAGCACGTGCGGTCAGAAACATTGAAATTCTTAAAGTCTATGCAATTGAAATATGATTGACTTTAAGTTCATGTAATTGGATTGTATATTTGATGTTTCTGTGCAATTTAAGCGGACGAATCTAAGTCGTTCTGTTTGATAATATATAATGTATGCACCTGCGCGCAGTTATGGCACGTTATAATGTAGATAATACGCAGTTCTGGACTGGAAGGGACCCAGGAAGGATCGGAACTCAGGGGGACGGAGAGTTTACTTTCGTTATATGTAGAATGTGAAAAACTGCATCGATTTACAAGAATAAATTTGCAAACTCCAATAATGTCAACGTATATAACGTAATGTAATTTTGTATAAAGAAGTGTGTTTCTGAGAGTTTGAATCTTATTACATTTTCAAGCCTAGCTATTATTGCTCTCTCCCAGTTCCGCCTCCGCGCAGCTAGAACAGCCACGGGCTTCCTCCTCCGCCGCATTCTTCCCGCCCGCTCCGACCACACCCGGCCCCGCCCCCGCTGTCGCGTGCCTGCTCGCCGCTTCTCTTGTGGGCGTGCCGCGGCGCGCCGCCCGCCCCGAGACCCAATTTGGGGCCAGGTGGCGCGCCGCCGCCTCACTCTCACCGCCGACGCCACGCCGCCCCGTACACTGGCTGAATCGGGCCAAAAACCTCGCCGTAATGGCAAAATTCAAAGTGCGCGTTCGGAATTCTGAGCAGCGCCTGGTTTTGACTTATGTTCCCCCCAAGGCTGTCAAATGTTTTAGAGCCCTTTTAATTTGCTTTTTTTAAACATAAAAGCTCTTTATAATATTTTGAATAAAAAATTATTGTACGTTATTTGTAATCGACGCAAATACTATGTACGTGTAAATAATTGATTATACGTATAAGTAATTCTCACCACGATATTGATTTAATAAATATACCTTTTTTTAAATTCATTTTATCTGTATATGTCAATGGATATATATTTGATTCATTAACACTTGCTTTTGTTACAAATATGAAAATAATTATTTCCATAAAAATCATGCAAAAGTTCGCCTTACAAAATTTTGCATTCGTTGAAATTCGTGCGCCCCCAAAAATTGCACGCCCCAGACTGCAGCCTATTCAGCCTGTTCGGCAATCTGGCACTGATTCCGAGTTATGAAATCTCGTTCCGAAGACATTGGAGCACACTACTTCAGATCCAAAAAGTTGTATTAATCATTTTTGTCGTGCTCACGGTCTCATAAAGTTACCGTTGCTCGAAACACTGGAATTCATTGATTGTCAACGATATTTGTGAAATTAAAAAAAAAGTGTTTAAATTTTTTTGTAGAACCTTTTTGTATTTCCGAATAGAACACACTATTGACTATAAATTAGGTACATTTTTAAGAAAACGTGTCAAATAATTTTATGTATAATACGGCCGAATTTTAACGTATAGAGCGTAAGAATGTTATTCATGTATATTGTGGATTTTTTTTTTTACCCCTGCGTATTCCTGCCTCTATCAACTTTTTATTTATCAAACAGAGTGCCCTTAATCAGAACAACACACATTTAACTGCACATATCTGCACCTTTTTAATTGATAACCTCTTTTCTGCATTGATACATAGTAAGATTTAACACTCGATATCCCGGAATTGCCTTCTACGCCACAGGAAATTATTTTCTTTTTTTTTAGATTTCTTTTTTTAATGACTTTTAATAAGAAAATTACTTATATAAATTTTTGGAATGATTACAATATTAACCCGCAACCGCGAGAACTATTGTATCCATGTTTCTACACATATGATTATTTTTATGACTCAGACATTTACAAATTGACATTGAAACTGACAAACTTCTGAATTTTGAAATTTCATTATGATATTCGAAATCAGTGATCACCAGAATCCCATGTGTATATTTTCATTCATTTAGTTTATTTTAAAAAGATCCGCCATTTTGAATTTTGAAATTTATTTATGATATTCAAATTCAGCGACCTCAAAAACCCAATGATACCCATTTTTACGCAAAGCCACTCGCAATTGCAATTATGTCCAGGTGTTTGGCCCGATTGAACCAGTGTGCGCCGGAGAGCCTTCGCGCGCATGGCCGACTCCATTAAACGCAGCGCCCGTCCCGTACGCTGGTTACGCCGGTTAATCCATCATGGAAATACACGGGTGGTTCCACCGGTGCACCGATTTTAGCTGGTTCTGCGCATCACCAGTTTGCGTCACGAGTCACGTGACTCCAGCACAGGCACTTCGTTTGAAGAGCCAGACCAGACGCTGGCTGCGATGATGCGTGGAGAGCGAGAAGTATTGAGAAACATTTTGAAAGTGGTAAATTTCATCGTTAATCAACCAAAAATAACACGATGAAGGTGTACAAGATGAAATATTTAAAAGAAATGCTTCAAAAATCTGTTTCAATATCTTGTAACAAGGTGATAAGTTTCAAAATTATCACCTTGTTACTAGATGTTGAAACATATTTTACAAACAGATATTGAAACAGATTTAACAAAATTAAATTTTGGTATCTGGATACATTTAAAATTCCCGCCATTATTGTGACGCAAAACGGTGTCGGATGCTCATTGGCTGAAGTCGGATACCATGCGCAAGAGCCTGGGTTTATCCAAACCGATTTGACCAGCCACTTCCCCGTCGATTTATGCGGAACGTGCGACGGCCAAGCGGGATTCATTGTCTGCCTTCTGAATTGTCTGTATTCTGTCCGCTCCCTTGGGCGTCTCTTTTCTCAACATTAACACTATTGAGACATCGTTACCATTCCGTTTATGGATATCGGATAAAAGTCAAGACCCCGATAACAGTCCTTTCAGATTCACCTAAGCTCAGTAATAATTGTGAAGTAATTAATGAGATATACCTAGTGGTGTTTGTATGAATTGTTGCGTTTATACCAAAGAGGATGTGGCGCTCTTGTAAAAATACTTCGCAGAATGACCTCAATCTTCCATCGGATGATAGTTCAGGGTTGCTCAAATGGCGTTATAGCGATAACAGCAAAGGAAGATTAATTTTATCTGTTGTGTCTAGTCGGTTTGAATTTCGGTAAACAGTTGAAAGCTGACGTAAATGACTATTACATTCCTGTTTATTTTTATTAAATAGCACGCAATGCTAATTAAGTAACGGATAATTAACAGTGACTTACGTTACGTAGAATATCAATAGATTATTCCATTAGAGTGAGTATCAGTCTTCTAATACATCTTTTAGATTGAGGACAGCTTTTTAAACTTGTAATATTAAATTAACCTACATTATTAATTTCTCCTCCGTACGATTCGCACACTGTTCACTTCGTTTTACTCGGAAAGTTCTTTCTTAATCAGAAAACCAATGATTTTCTGGTCAATAACACGAACAGAAACGTTAAATAAGGAAATACTTTTGGTAAGAAATGTACAAATTATCTTTCTTTTTTCTCCAGTTAATATAGTATTAATTATGTATTTGCTAGGCATAATACATAACACTTTAAAAGATTTCTCGTAACACATACTGTATAAGGAATATTTAGAGATCTCCTTTCTTGGATTTGTCTTTAGAATTATCATTCAGTTGCTACTTCTGAAAGTGTTACAAAGAAGTTGCACACAAGTCCTCTTCACCACTTCGCATGTGATCCATTTACAAATTTATTTAGCCCGTTTAGTGTTAAGTCTTCACAACTAAAGGAAGAAAAGTATGTCTCAGCCTTGACAACTTTCCCCTGTAATTTTACGATACTGCGTAGCAACTGGGGAGGCTGGTGCCAGGCATCCACACTTTCCCCCCAAATCGCAAAAACCTGAGAGGGGAGTAATCAGAACAACTGCGGTGGACTCACGAGTTAGAGTGGTGTAGCTCTGTTTTTGTCCATCAGAGGACGGATACCGCATTCTCAAAACGTGTTTCGTGTCTAATTTGCACCTTTTTGGCTCGTATGTACGAAATAGTAACAGATGCTTTGTAGGATGGTGTAAAATGTAAGAATTCGAACATACACCCCGTCATTCTCATTTCTAGATCTGTAAATTAATAGGTACGACAACAAATCACACTATCAATTTGTATTTTAATCTTCAAAAGAATTTTATTAAATAAAAAATCTTAGAAGTAGAGAAATTAAAATGTTAAATTCTTCCCTAAGTTCATTGAAAACCTCGGATTTTTTACAGGCGAAAACAAACATATGGGACAAAAAGATGAAAAAATGCGAGTCTATTAGAAATATTTAAAGTAGTTTTATATCTTTGTTTTTGTAATGGGATGGATTCAAGACTTAAAAAATGTTTTCTATTGATCCTTTTTTTCATGGATCTTGTAAATTTTTGATTGACCTAAATAGAGCAGTAGTGGGCTGCGGCTCCAATTGCTATAAGTACTGTAAAGTTGTCAGTTCCGTACAAGCCATGTAAGTCAGCGTCTAATGGCAAGACGTAAGTGGTGCACGAAGAAATACTACTGCGTATACCATGTAATCTTTTAAAGCATACACGTTGTAAGGGGGAGGGGAGCTTGCTAGATGATTAAGATCATCCAGCAACAAAAAAAGAAATTCGGACAAATGTACATCAATTTGCTGTTCTCTCTTTACATCGTTGGATATGTTCATCAAAATAATTTGACATTTACGGTCTAAAATATCATAAATGAATTATATCAATGTCCTTCATATTTAGCCGAGATGAAAACGTGTCAAAATGTTGTGACTAGACTTTGCGAAATGTTACGAGAAAAGGGCTATTTCTACTGTCGTGTGCACAGGGGGAGGGCAGGGAGAACTCGACCCCCCTGAAAATCGTGCCAGAGGCCCCATAATATTACGTAAAATCATTTTATTTCCTGAAATGCGTTAAAGTGCCTATTTTACCCTTTTCACCTGGAAATTTCGGGAATTGTAATACGCCATTTGGGGAGGGTGCCCTTCAAGACCCGGGCAATCATGTAAATACGTCATGTTCAACATAAAGTCAATTGACTTCATTAATTGTCTCTCCGAGATTATAATTTCGTCCTCCTTGTAGGATTTTATTTATTTATAAGTAAAATGTCATACGCCGACCTGGATGGCCGAGGTGGCTAAGAGCGAGTACCGACTCAGCGCTTCGGTCCGAAGGGTCGCGGGATCGAGTCCCGCCTTGGGCATGGTTGTGTGTCCCTTGTCTTTGTATGTATGTGTTGTCGCGGAGGGTCTCGCGTGCTGCTGACCCCAGATCAGAGGAGCCCGCAAGTGTGTTGGTGTCTAGTGTATGGTCGAATATGCGTCCCATCGGGACGCAAAGGGTAACCGGCTGTCGGCTGGATAAAAACCCTAAAAAGAAAGGAGAAGAAAATGTCATACGTAAATTAAAACAGTTTGAAAAAAGGAGCCAGAAATGTATTTCGGCCTTTGTCTTGTTTTAGGCTTCCCAAGCCTATGACCCTTTTAATTTAATCTTAAGATAGTTTGTGTCAAACACGCCTATTGAGCCATAACCTGACCTCCTAACCAACTTCCAAAGATAATTCTGGCTACAGAATTCTGACTGGAGCGTTTATTAATTTTCATTTTGAGATCAGAATGGTAATGAAGAAATTTATTGTGGGAGTTCTGTTCTGAATTCTTTTTTCGATCTAGGCTTCATTTGAGTCCTGTCCTCGGCCGGTCTCTAATATTATTCGAGCAGGCATGTATCATGGGCGTGTCTCTTACAGCGTCTGGAATGTGACACTTACTTTACTCGCCGCAAGTCGGTTCCACTGGCAGTAAGAAGTCAGTTGTCTGATCAGTACGTGGTTATTTGGTCAATGCGGGAATCGTTAGAATGTGCTATTTCTAAAAACATTCGATTTTGCCAGTCACCGAACCAGGGTATTTTTACATGCCTCGACCAGGCATGGTGCTATTAGCACAGCTAAATCTCTCTGCGCCCACACGGATTTGAACCCGCGACTGCGGTTTAGGAAACCAGTGAGCTAGCCTCTTCTCCAGGCCACTGAAAGTCATTTGATTAGTAAACCCGACGATTATTTATGTAGTACTTTGTCGCGATCCTGCCAGGAAGTGGAGATCAATACGAATCAATGAGGGATCAAAGGGGCGCGCCGCGGGAGCGACAGGCTTAAGAGCCGGCCTTGCTCATGCATGAGAGGCTTCGATGTAGTCAGCCCGATCACAACATTATCACACGTCGGTCTGGGAGCGTGCCGAACTGTGAATGACTGACTGCGCTCTCGGTACTCATTGCATTGCGCTGCTCGGAATCGCCAGCGCCTCGACCTTGAGGCCGCGTGATAATGGCGCCCATACAGGGCGGGTGGCGCGATGCCCGCTGTCCGTCCTCTGCTGCGGCCACTTCCGGTCGCGGACCGGAACCGCGTCCCGGCGACGCGGTGACGCAAACCACCACCCTTATCGCTTCGTAAGAAAAAACTTGTTCCAGGCACTGAACTCAAAGAGGGTGAAGAAAGCTGAGCCCCCTCCCGAAGTAAATCAGACCGCTTAATGTTGAGTCCACAAATAAATTTGCTTAAAATTATTGTGTGGAACGTCCTAGTATACATTTGGGTGCAAATGATGGACTCTTGATAAACGTGAAAAAACTAACTTGCAGCAAAATGTGAATCCGGAGAAGCACGAGGAGTCTCTGACTAAAAATAAAATATAAGGAAAAGTTGCGAAAAGAAAATCCTTCTAAAATGGAATTATTGAAGCTAATAAGAAAGAAGAAATTGACATACATTGGACGTTTCCTTATACAATCCACCGTAATACAGTCTATATTTGAAGAGATCACCAGTACGTCTTAGACCAAACCAAGGCATGAAATTGACCGAACGTGTCCTAAATTAAAGACAATCGTGGAATCAGGATGTAGTTTGTGCAATGGCATGAGGACAATGGCTGAGAACTGGAGACTATTCAGCGTCATTATTCAACTCGCTTTTAGCACGAGGGATGATGATTGACAATTTTCTTGATAACTATGGATATACTGACATCGAAATTTTATTTGATTGGTTTGTAATATATCAAAAAATGTTTTTTTCTTTACGAAATATTTTGTAAATTTCATTTTATGATCTAAACATTGATCTGCATTTACACAATGGTTAAAAATTCATTTTAAGAATAAAACGTCTAAGCTGCATAAAATCGCAATAGTTTTAGAAGATCGTTGAGACGTCAACTAGCAGGGGGCGTTACTCTAATGAATGAAGTTCGTCACGATTTTTTTATTGGTTATTTAAGATCGCATCAACATCTAGGTCATTAGCGACCACTATTGGAGTTAACGTAATGGTAACTATGAAGATGAAACGAAATGGTGATGGTAAGGGGTGAAAGGACGAACACAAATACAACCATGCTCGAGGCGGGACTCGAACCCGCGACCCTTCGGTCCGAGATCACTATGACACTACTGCCTTAACGATCTCGGCCACCGGGCCGCCCATCAAGATTTTGTAAATAGTAAAAATCAGAGTAATTAAATAAAAGTGTAGATCGCTTTCGTGATCTGTGCCCGATCACATTTTGTTCCGTTGCTGATTTGTACAACAACGACACAATTTTTTCTTCTCGTTCGAAGGCAAATTTGCTCTTACAGAATTTACAGGTACCCTATTAGTTTTCTTGGGGGAAAGGCTACAATAGGCAGCGCTTTTTCAAGACCGTAGTCTAAATAGATATGATTGTATTAAGAAATTAACGACGGTTCTGAAAAAGCTCATGTACTGTGTATGCGTCTCTTTCACTTCTTTATACACTCGCATGTTACGTTTCAGTACTTCTCGGTTTGAAACTTCCCTCTTTCAAATTTTAAGGTTTTGTCACCGCATCCTGTTTAATGTCCGGTTTTTGTTCCTGTTCACCAGAAACTTAAATTTTCGATTCCAGTTTCTCGACGAGTACGCGGTCGTCTGAAACCGGTTATTTTAATTGCAAGTACTAACAGTTCCTATATCACATGCAAACGTATCCTACAAGCTGATATATCAGACCTGTTACAAGAGCCTGGTTACGTAAAATGTGAAGTTAATTCTTCACCAAACAAAGACACAACTTTCGAAATATTAAAAAGCAAAAAATGAAGTCAACTGAAACAATCCTGTGATTGGGATCATTCGTTTACGCAATGAAATTTATTTTTATTTTCATTAATTGGCGCAGCTCGACAAAAATCAAATCGGTATTGGTCATTGTACTTCTACCCAAATGCAGTCTCTCGCTATATATCTTTATATTGTAGGTCGCGCCTTAAACATTCTGCGAGTGAACAGTGACGGCGACGTGACTCGTTTTGCAATGGGTGGCGACTCCTTCAAACCACTGTGATGCAACACATTTGAACAGCTGTGCCGCGCAGCTGCGATCGACTTTGCTCCGGCACCTGTTGCTTCCGCACGCCCTTGAAACAAACAACGGAAGAATTGATCATGACTTTGTCAACACCTCTATCCAGGCAATGAACATCTGTATTGTGGATTGCATGATCCGTGTTGTGGTGACAGAAGATCAATGGCCTCATGAGAAACTAGTATGAGGAAATGACCGCGTTTAATATCAAATTTTAATTTAAAGGAAAATACAAATCAGATAAGTATTTTTGGTGGGCATTAGAAAGGTACTTCCATTTTTGTAAATATTTTTTTTAAAATATCACAAAGCCTTGGCACATCGTCCATTAGAGATATTGCTCATAGAGCATAACTCTGCAGTTTACATTCCTATAAACTAGTCTCCTTGGCCCCTGAAAATGCCACGACGTGCCTGGGGAATGTTTCTTGCGAAGTGATAGGCAGATAAACAAGTGAACCAAATACCGAAGTACAAAACTAAGGAAAAAATGGAATTGAACAGTTAAATAGTACGCTGTAAATATTTATCACTTGTAAACACTCCCAGGGACTTCGCAGGAAAAACCGTACACTGCTTATGAAATTGACTCATTTGGAACTTAACAACCTGTTAGACGTAACATATTTGCCTACTAAATAAACAAGGGTCCAAATTTGGAAAATTTGTAAGTTTGAAGATAAAAACTTTCAGAACCACTGATAAACGTAGCAAAACCGAGGTTTTCTTAGTCAGCTCAGAAGTAACAGTTAAAAACGTCGGGTCTCCTGGTTTTGATGTGCTCCGTATGCTTTTTAAATTGTATCAAAAATATTACTAGGTACTCTCCATCTGGACTGCGTAAGTGAAGATTTTGTGAAACTTATCGTCAAAGGCTGATTGTTCACCGCTCAAGCAATCCTTCACGTTATTAAATACTAAAGATTTTGAACCATTTGTAAATGTTGGAGATTAAGCAAATAAAGAGGTGAAACGAACAAACTTCTGACCCGTTCTCTTGACTTCTGGAGAGGTGGAGGAGAAGAAGAAGAAGAAGCTAGCCTCTACTCTAAATTGCGTCAATCTTCTTTGTGCTTGATGTTTTAGCGATACGCAGTGACACTGACAACCATTTCCTTGCGATATAGCAGCCTCTCCAAAGACAGAATATAACCCTACTATCACCAAGACAGAGTGAGCAAATGAAAGGAAAGGTGACACATTCGGTTCGCAGTGAAGCAAGGGCATACATGAAGCGATCACATGGCAAGGGTAGTAAAAAGCATGCAAAGTGCCTTTCTCAAAGCCTAGCTGTTAAGCACAAGGAAGACCGGTACGGTGTAGGTGATTAGATTGTTCATTCGCTTCAGATACCTACTAGCTAGTTTAGATAATAGCATGGTCGTGGCTCATGTAATTGACCACCATCAACTCTACCTACATGCGATTCCTCATTACTCGACACTTCCCAGTATGTAAAATACATATTTTACGTTTGTTCTCCCGGAGAAAATTCCAGCTTAAAAATAAATTTCATTCTTTCTAGGACAAAACACTAAATGTCTTCCACATTCATACGTTCTAGAACTCTATTCAAATGTCCAAGCATCCATCATGAAAGAAAAGCGTTTGTGTTGAGGTTATGAGCACAATTTCTTTGCCGTACATTCGGTGATGACTTTTTCTTTCGTAGTGGTAGGAGCGAAAGGAAATTTCCTTCTCTAGAGTCGCAATGCGGAAAGATTTTGCTCGCGACGATCCCTCCACGTACACATTCGTAGGTCGATCAAATGTTTTGTCGCATGAGAATCAAGGGTCAGTGGGAAGAATGAATAATGAATAAATACATAAATTATGGAAGTAAAGAAGTAAATAAGTTTTAGTATCGTGATATCGTAGGCTTCCGCGGCCAGAGTCATGATCTGGGCTGTCAGGTGAGCCGCTCGAAGGCTGGTGCCGACGTTCGACCGACATATCGCGGTCCTCTTCAGGGCTGTACTGCAGCAGTACAGCCCTGAAGAGGACCGCGATATGTCGGTCGAAAGTCGCACCAGCCTTCGACGCGCGTCACCGGACAGCCAGATAAGTTTTAGTATCGTAACAAATAACGACTTCCCAGAAAAAAAGAATAACCATTAAGGGTTAATAGTAATTAGCGCCCTCTTCAATTTACTGTTGTAAACTCTTTCTTCAACACAAAAGATTCAAAAGGAACTTTATATAATAATTGATAAAACAAAATATTTTAAACGACGAAGATCCATTACGGTCTTCACTTATGCGTTCAATATCTGACCATTATTAAGAGTTCAATGCACTCTGACGAAAAGGTAAATGTAATCGTAATCAGAAAAAAAATTGTAATCTAGACCTCCTCGATATTATTATTTCAGTCTGTTCTTATTGTAATTTGATTAGTAATGAAACCAATATATAGGACGAAGCCAACGTTACATCTAAACACCCACCTCTCCTTGCGATCGGCAGTCAGATGAAAAGAAAATGATCATCATTATCATTATTATTAAATACCGATACAATCTTACTACACTATTTCATGAAAAATAGTTCGATTTCTCAATTATACAAATGGGTTCATTCGTTCAAAAGTTATAAAATCGAGATAACTCTGAGTATATGGAGAAAAACATAGTCTAATTTATCGGAAACTGAAAAAAAGCGCTCGTGTGATAATGGTGGAAGGTATTGAAGTAGTGGTGAAGGTGTGGCAGAGGCAATCGGCGGGCGTTGCAATGATATTTTCGGACAAGTTCCTTCCATCTATCCCAAAGACCTACGTTGTCCAAAGATAAAATTTGACTAGCCCCGGTTCAAATTCAAGACAAGAGGAATGTGAAATGACTACGTAACAAATGAAGGTGAATTGGCAATATCGAAATAACGGATTTACACTCAAGAAATAAACAAACTTGGCATACCGCTTTGGAAATCGTAAGAAAGAGTTGGAGTATAGAGCATGAAGCCTTGAAAAGAAATGCCAAAAGAAGTATGATAAGACTGAACAATGGGTAGATAGATACGAAAATGCCTAAATCCTAAAGCAGGCCGGGCAGAAAAGGACGACCGCAAGGAAAAAGAAGAAAAAAACAAGAAGATGAACAAAGAGAAGAAAAGGAAAAGAAAGACAAGGAAGAAGAGGACGAACAGGAAGAAAAGAGAAAAAGTCACCAATTTAAATGCTGCGAAATAGTAATAATACACACGCACTTTTTTTGAGCCCAAAAAAACCTACCCCCTCCTTTACCAAAATTAGTTGAATTAAGAATAAATGTTAGTAATGAGAGTTGTTGAAAAAATCTGATAACCAAAAATGTTCGCTCCTATGTAACAGAAATTATTTTGAATCGAGAAATGAGCTACAGACGTGATATCATATTCATGTCGTCAAAATAACCAAACCCGCACTCCTCTCGCATCTAGCGAAACGAGGGCACAAGACAACGTGCGCGGTCAATAGTGATTCCTAAGCCCCTATTTTCCGGCTCTGCCTTTTGCAATGAGCCTCCTCGTCCGCCCCCACGCCACTGGACATGTCGCACGTGAGCTGTCGCGCAGCTGCGCGCATGGACCTTGCTGAGCCGCAGAGCGCCCGTCTGCTCCACATGCAAATGGCGCCCTTGCGCTTTGTCAGCTTGTCCCGTCCCGGCCCGTCTGGTGCCCGCCCCCGTCCTTCCGTCGCCGCTCGCCACTTCCGCTCCGCCATTACTCTGCGAGTCCGCGCGGGAGAGAATCGGACCCCAATTGCCCTCTTCCGGGCTGCTTGTGCAATTGCGGAATGGTAACCAGGTTTCGGGATCTCCGTATTGACGGGGTGCACAGTGTTCCATTTTCAATGAGGTTGTTGACTCTTTCGCCTCGTAAACAATGAAACAGGTGTTTTGTCAAGATGTAATAGGAAAAAAATAATGTTTTTGTTTTCATTGCTCGATGATATACTTCTGGGGTGCATCTAATGGCTTTTTAATTAAAAAATATCTGACATAAGTATTGAAATAAGATCTTACAATGCGAACATTAGGCAAAATTTTATCCATTTCGTAAAAATTCCAGTATGCCAAATTTTCTTTAAATTTTACTATTAATCTTGTGAAAATTGCCAGACTGAATTTTGCTAGTAGTTAACAGGAGAACATGGATTAATTCTAATGTCAGTTACATTACGAAACTGATCATTCTTCGTAATAAAGGACTATTAAAACATTTTTGTTCTAATAAGTACGTCTCATTGCGCCATCGTACTCAGTTTCGTAATTTGACAATGAGACAACGAATGTGGCAAATTCAAATTAAAGATTGGAGAAATTGACAGAAAAAAAACGAAAAAAGAATTGCACATCCCATTTTCTTTCAGTGTTTTGGGGAAGTATAAAATATTAAATAATTTACAATGATTGGATAATGATTATTTTTAAAAAACATAATATTTTACCAAGTAGTTCGTGCGTGTTCATCATATTTGTTCCGTGCCGTTAGGCCATTGAGGGTTAGTTTCTCTGACCACTGCATTAGTGCTTGTGACTGATGTATCTAATGGCTGTTACAGAATAGTTCAATACTCAGATCATGAAATTTCATTTATTTACTCATTTTCCAAGTCATTGGACATTTAGCAGAGGTGCTTACAAACTCGGCATTATAATTGTTTGTGAAATGATTAAGTTAAAAAGACAATATTCTTAAACAATAGTGGAGCTACCGCCAAAGACGAAGTGGTTACAAAATTCGTAAAAAACAAACTGCAATTGAAGATAACGGCGAGTTGCCATCTTTATTTTTTACATTATGTCACCTTCATTATCGGGAAGACCAGTACAGTGGAGTTGTTTGCATAGTAAGTGGCATTGTGGAACGCACAGCCTTCGTCAAATTTATCTCGTAATTCGATCCATATGTACAGGCCTTGTGAAGATTTTATTCTTGCACTGGCCATTCCGCATGATGGTGGCCCATACAGCTCAATGAATTGCTCATTCTAATCAGTAATATGTTATTTCTTTTTTAAAACCAGTTTTTGAGTTGAACCCAATATGATGTGCAACAAATAGCTTACTCGGTTACCAAAGTATCCAAAAAATGGGATTTATTACAGCGAGTTAGAATGGAGTAGAAGCATTATCTTCCAGAAATAGTTCTTGTGTTCCTAAACACTATACCCGTAACTACAAGAAATGAAGCTTGAAACCACTTTGTATTATATAAAGTTGGTCACGATTCGCGATTACTCCAAAAAGTCCATGTCCAGTAGAGCAACCTGAACATTAGGCATATTTCGAACTTCTCACTAATCAACCACCCATCAATCATGTCAAACATAGCAAATCGTTCTACTATCGAACTTCATTTCCTATTACACAAATCAGGCCTAGGTCCAAGTTCTAGTACGGACTGGGAATGAATAGTCTAACTGGTGTACAGTACTGTGTGAACCTAAACCATGGCTGTTTGGAAAATCTACGAGGAATTTAAACAATGAATCCTATCTTTTTTAAATTCACATGGTGGCTTCTTTTAGTCAGAGAAATCTCTCTTGTTTTTAAGTATTTTCATATGTAATATTTGAAATAATATATTTACATCTGTAAGAACTTAGCACAAATTAAGAAGTTCTATTTAACATACTCGCAAAATTAATTATTACATTTTGTATAAGAAATGGGATGCACGTAAAACAAATGTTACAATGGAAAATATTTTGTTTTTTACTTTACTAAACATTATCTTACTTCTCAAAATAAGCTGAGTCTAGCATATGGATTGTCTTTCTTTACGATTGGATCATTCCTACTTTTTCCAATTTGGTTTACTATCAGAACTAATCATAATGGAATATTAATTTTTTTAAACCATCTCTCGTTAAAATATTTATATTATGTATTAGAGGTTCTAATTATCATAAATATTTATATTGGAGGTAGTGCATTCTATAAGAAACTTTGGGGAAGTTTGATAAAGCTACATAGTATTATTATTTATATAGTATTATTTTGTTTCAGGTGAGTACCAGAATTTTTTGCTGCGGTGTCAACCAGTGAAACGCACGATCTGCTGAGCGTTTACAAGAACATTGTAGTAAGTCGTGCATGCAATTTCACAATTCTTTACAGTATACAAAATACATTTTTTTAAGGAGATGGATATTAATACTATTTAATTAAAAAATATTAGCTGCACAGGAGACGCATGATATCCTAGGCAGGATTACCCACATTTTCTAATGAATTCTAAGCTAAAAGAATTTAGTCTGGAAACTTATCTAAAAACGACGATCGAAATATTGTTAACCCAGCCTAGGATGCAAACTCACACGCATATCCAAGATTCTAATGAGTGACTGACTGCAGAAGTCTATTCTTCATTTTATTAAAAAGTTTGAAAGTGCTGGAAGGTTGAAATATAGAGAAGTAAGGTGAAGTGAATTGCGTAAAACATTAGTTGAATCCAGTTGATGTTTGATTTTCGTATTCATCACGGACACCTGAATTTGAATTCTTCGAAAGGCATTGAATATTAGAAAAACGACCCGATCTACAATTGGATCCTATTTTTAAAAGGAGAGAAATGGAAATATTAGGTGCATTGCAGTTATCTGAACTAATTACTTTATTTTTCGAAATGATTTTGACTGAACGAGTACCGCCTTAGTTCTTATTTCGTTTATGGAAAAAATTAAAATTAAAATTTTTATTCTACATGTAAAGAATGGTCGTGACCCTTCATAACTAGACAATATTTAAGGCAGAAGGAGTGACTCAAATGAATCAAAACCGGAATCGACAGAGATCGAGGATTGTGGGACTTGTCCAACAGCCTCCAGTATCCATTTTGTACTTAGAATGACGAATAATCTTGCACTCTCTTCTTGTACAGTTACTCAGCCTTCACCTTTTGACTTTCACTTTTCCACGAGCACCTCCAATATCCACTTCTCGATCGTGACCATTTCAGTCTTGCGAAGTTCACGCGAACAAAAGCAGTGCAAGTGAAGAGAGATTCGGAGCATGAAAACTCACATCGCATCAAAGAATTGGGAACTTCCCAAATGTGAGTAAGAGTACAATGTAAGTTTGCGTTTAGCATTCAGTGTTTTGCGATATCTAATTTCTTCCAAATTACCATTCTCCTAGAGAGCAGACCCGATATGGGGGCTTTATGTTTATCATATACATATATATCCGGGCAATTAAGAAGACATTTAGACCTGAAAATTTTCCGACCTTCGTTTGTTTATTTTATTTTAACGGTCATGCCTCTACTCTGATTAAAAATGTAGAAGTATTTTTTCTTCTTGGGTGAGTACTTACATATGTACTTGTGCCTATGTAAGTAATATTCCATAATATTATTCGTGCTTCAGTACCTCCGTCTTATATCGGCATTTACCATGTATTATATACGCACCGGCACTTACCTTATTTTCTCGAATATAAGCCCCTTTCTCCAAAATTGGTCGCAAGAACCGGGGGCAAGTACCTCAAAATATTATTATAGGCGATTTTTAGATTGTCTTTTAAAAGAAAATAATGTTATAAATACGTTTAAAGAATATTACAAATAGTTTTTTATTTCGACGTACGAAATGACAATGAAAATTGCATGGAATTAACAGTTTTTAAACAACATTAGTGCAACGAATACAACATTATAGCAGAACATACGCAGTACATACCGAGGGTTTTCAAAATGTTCTTCCAAATCACTGAGGGGGTCTTGTACGCGAGGAAAGCCTATACTCAAGAAAATGCGGAACTCATAATCACACAGAATATGGGTTGGTCCATTCTAAGAGTACTTCTACACCATTTTCCTCCATTTACACAGAAACTTTGTTCATGCATCGGCACCACCTTTATTCGGCCGTCTCAGCGCTGTAGTGGGCGATGGATGGGCCGCCCGCGTCCCGATTCCTCGTCGCGACCTGCAACCGCGACCGCACATAGGCCGGGCCCGGGCCTGGCGCGCGCATGCGCTGTCGTGCCTGCGGCGGCATACGAACGCCCGCATTAGCCTCCGCCCGCTCCCACGCGCCCAGACACTGTTACGCGGAACAGCCAGCTTTTTATTCACCGCACCTCCCCGCCCGCCGCGCCCGCCAATTCAACGTTATGGGAAGATGCACTCCCACGGGCTCTGCGGCGGGCGCGTTTACGACTGTGGGAGATCCGGAGTTGTCGGCGTTGTTGAAGGCCGCCGAAACCACAAAAAAGTGCTCATTTAAAGTTTGCTTTTTATCGTTTTGTTAACACAAAGTATCGTGGTTTGTGAAATGTACACGCTTCTTTTGAAGTAAAATGTGTGATGCGAATATTTTTTTATCTATTACTTTTAGGTGTTGAGCATTCGGATCTTGCAAGCCAATTTGTGAAATGAAATACCTACGTATATCTAGATTTTATTTTAATACGATTTTTCAATGGGCGGGAACCGCAGAGATTTATTCCCTCTCAATTTTTTTTCCAAACACACCCACCGGGATTAATTCTTGCAGACAATAAAGATAAAAACAATTTTCATGACGTTTAGAAGTTTTTTTATTAATTCATGAGACTATGCTGAAACCACTAATGGGTAAGGAATTATGGATATCCGAGTACAGGGCACATATCAACGTTTCAGTTATCGTAATAAGTGAGTGTGATTACATACAAAATTAAAGTAATCGTACTTGCTTTTCTCACACTTTTGTATTACACTTCTTTTCACCAAACGGTTGCGAGGCAAAATAGTAATTTGCTACACATTCATTGTAGCATATGTTATTTTTACCTATTTTATTTTTTCTTGGGCGTTCTTTACAGCAACCCCTAGTAATACGCAAATTTGAAAAAAATATTTCCCAGATTATTTTCCTCAAACAGATCTCTTTTCACTTTTGTCTTATATTCCAGAAAACCGTGCCAATCTTATGTAATAGGCTAACAAATCATTGGTAGACTCCGCCTACATAAAAGTCTATAAGAGATGAAGACCACCTCTAGGGTTGCCAGATATGTCTTCAGAAAATAGTAAACCGGGAGGGGAGGGGGCGGAAAGAACAGTAAGATAAGACGTATATATTTTTTGACAATGACATTTTTATACATTAACATAACAATCATATACTTTAATATTATATGATCTTTGAATAATGATATGGTAGTAAATAATTTATAATTATTCATATTAATCTCACAATGTCCTGCTTTACTACAAATCTTTGGATAACATTCTTTGGATTTGACGTATTATTAAACTGAACCGATTAACTATTTTCGACAATACTTTCTACTTGATTAAGTAGGTTTTTGAGCGTTATAAATCTTCTTAAATAATTCTTAACTTCCGTACACTTATACGCAATGTTAAAAAATGTACAGTTCGCTTCTAACTGATTCGACGTCGGTCGTTCGTCGTTCTGAACATTTTTCATAACATTGAAAATTGTTTCGGTGCTAGCATTAGAATTCGGAACTGATGTACAATATTGAATCAATCTCAGTAGATGTGGGGCCGAAACTAAGATAAAACTTCGCAGACCTGCGTGATAGCCAGGATTCCCAACAGTGCAAAGTCAGCTCTAATCGAGTTTTTAAAAAAGGTATTTTTACATGTTCACTACTCTCATTTTTTAATTAGTGAATCAATAATTGAAATGTTGAACAGTTTACTCTAATAGTGAACATCTGGCAACCCTAACTACCTTATGCCTCAGGTTTCGGCAACGCGTTGATACGGCTTGCCGTCCCGTATAGAACGTCCGAGAACGCTGCGTGCGCTGTGAAAGTCCACGTGATGGCATAATGTATAATCAAAAAGAACTAGTACAATGAAAGAAACTTGTTTTTAATTAATTTAAAAAAAAAAATTTAATGGATTCTAGCTCAAAATAGGGGAATAATACTATTACATAAAACACAACAGTGAATTTTTAATTTTTTCGAAACAAAAAACTAACAGTTACGTATAGACCTTTCGTAATTTCCGAGGTTATCTTAGAGTTTTTTTATTATGGAATTTTCCAGCTTGGGATGTTTTACGCAGTACAAGAAAATTCATCGTCACTAATCTTAGATCACAGGCCGTTACTATTGGTTTTTAATGGGGTTACTAACAACTTTTACGTGGTAGCAGAGTCTCTCAATCTTTCTCCCTTCACTCTAGGTCCACGCAGCATGAAAATGTCTGCGAAACACCTGCAAATATCTAAGAACGGAGAAAAACGGATATTTTTTTATGATATTAATTTCAATGTGTTTATAATGACAACTCATGTAAATTAATAAATTCTACAACATCGATCATGGAAAGCCCAAATAAATACCTATACACACATGCAATACACTAGCATGTGAAATTGCTATGCTAATCCTTCAATTTACGTAGATTAGAGTACTAATTGTCAACTTAGAATAGTTATTTACGTCATTAGGTCAATGAACAGCAAACGATATTCTCGTATGCGGCTGAAGTTTGAAAACCGTAGCGATAACTGGGCTTTTAACCAAGTCCAGGGGTTTTTGTGTTATCAGCCGCGTGGCCTTCAATGCTTTCCGTAATACCATCTTCTTGTAAATACCATCATATCAATAAGAAAAATCATTTCTTAGAATAACTGAACTCATTCACCATCTTTAGCTATGATTCATTTGTTTCGATTGTTCTTAACAGACGGCAGAGTATAAAATCCTTAACGGATATTGGCCGTTAACAGACTTTTCATTCCTATTTGTTTGCGGTACATCGATATAACAGTACAGTATTACGAAAAATGTATTTCGTGCAGGCTTTCGGAGGTCCGAATTGATTCAGAAACTAAGAGATGGGAATTTGAGTCAGAACACGCCGCGCTCTTCTTTGCCTGGCCGCTGAAAAAAGAAACAATTTTATTTTTCCAAGAATGACTGCTTTCTTGTCACGAACACCACTCAACGGGATCTATTTTAATGCATAATCTAAGAAAAAGCTTCAGATTGCCTCCGAAGTCATTTTCCTTGAGAACCGTGGTTAAAGAAATTACATACGAGTCTTCTTAATACATGCAACGTAAATTTCAAGAATGGGCCTCTCGAGCGAGATGGCCACCACGCACTGACCACCAGCAACTTGCCTGTCGGCCAGCGTGGTCCACGAGGGGCAATGACCTCGAGTGACGTAAGCGCAATAATGCCGCCCATTATGCTCCAGGCTCCACCGCTCTTGCGCGACTCTCAAGGCCGAGCGGAGGCCGCGTGCTCGGAAACAGCCCGCCTCATTTATTAGAGCTTTTCCCACCTCAGGTTAGTTCCAGCCGTGATTTATATAGGCTGAACAGGAACGCGCTTCTTCGATGGTGCAAATCAGGGATTCACGACACCCCCTTTTCTTCCATCAACCGCTTTTAAAAGAACGTTTTCTCTACGATATACAACATGCATTATCATAACACAAAGGATTGCATATTAATGCTTAAGTTAAGAATTACGTATCCCCAATATTCTCGTAAATATCTCGAGTTTTCTAATTTCAAAGACGCTTCCACTTTTGAGTAGCTGAGTTTCTAATATTCATTGAAATGCAATGGTTACGAAATGTTGAGTGTTTTTCAAAAACTGGCCGTATTATTTCTCTAAAGCGTATTGCGGTGAATATTTTTTGGGGCGATAAAGTATCGTTGCCGTACGTATAGTTACCATTTCTTGAGTTTTCTAAACATCTTAATTCCTAAAGATGAAAGACGGATATGAAAGAAGAGATGCGAATTTGTAATATATGTTTATTGGTTTTGTTACTTTATTATGGTAAACAGTTATTCAAGTTTATTAATGTACGTTTTAATCAATGGGATCTTGATTATACTGTAAGGGCGCTGGTTCATATTCGGCTATTGACCCTCAAGCGATCCTTTGATCATCACTGGCCTCCTTCGAAATTCCTGAGACCCCCAGGGGTGCTGTACCGACCACATTAGGAACCCTGGAGTAAATGTTAGCATATCGCACCCGAGTGAAATGCGCGATGGACCCGAGTTTGCGCGTTTCATTTCCGATTCAGCCGCGGCTTTCTACGAGCGAAAAAGTCATAAGGAAGGTAAGTTCCCCATGTTTGAGATTTGCGGTGAACAAAATACAAGGTTCAGTAATTCAAAGTCAAAGCTTTATGTCTGAATGAAATTCTAAAATGTTTGTTGTCTTAGCAATACCCTTTTTTCCTTCTCTAAGCCGTTGTAAAGATACTGAATTGATTCAGTGGTGAGTTGTAGTTGACATTTACATAATTGAAATGGTTGAAGGCGTTGTCATTGTCAACAATAGTATTTATTTAAAAAATAGCAGCTTTCGATGGCTTAGCCATCATCAGTAAGTAGTCGTTTTTGTGGCTCCCAGACAGCAGAAAACTGATGATGATGGCTAAGCCATCGAAAGCTGCTATTTTTGAAATAAATACTATTGTTGACAATGACAACGCCTTCAATCATTTCAAAGATACTGAAGCCTACTACGTATACCCATGTTTGCGAATGGTGAGTTTACCAAATATATGCTGAAATATGTAGTTATCGGCAGATATCTGACTCTTATCGAGAGTCGATCTCTTATCGACAAACTTCGGGAAGTGAGTTCCTTATAGTGTAAGTGAGACTCCTATGATTGACGAACGAGCTTATACTCCTATTAATTCCTAGATTGTTCAGGAAGGAGAATTCACAACAGGCTTTCCATTCCTTTGCAGTTCACACGTAACACGATATCAGTACTATTGATGTGTCAATCGTGATATGTGGTCACATGGAACGTTTGAAGCATAATGGTCCAGAGCATAGGAATAACGTGTCGTTTATGGCAATTTAACTAGAACTTTAGATCAATAGAAAGCTCAAACGTTGTTTCATCATATGTGTTGATATGAGCTGCTGACGAGATCGTAGTTAATATCTGTTCATTATATTGACGACATCGTAAACTCCACACCAGATCCTAGTAGTATTTATAGACATGACATGTACATTAAGCCTTCATAATGTGTACTACTGCCCCAAGTCTATCACGATCGGACAGTACAGGGAATTTGTTGAACTTGGAAAAAGGCTCCAGCTTCTTGAACCTCCCAGAAGCTATGTGCCTGGAAGGAGTTCAAATACACAGAATGTGGGAAGGCATAAAACGTCCTGACCCACCCACCGTTCGTGCGACGACTCGTGAAGTTCCGTGGGCACCAACAAAAGATCTGTGTCACGGTCAGGAAGAAAACACTGACAGCTCTCTCTTTGTGAGTCAGCAAGAGTCAATCGTAATGCCATCACTTCCTTCAGGTGCAAAGCAAGGTCGTTTCTCGTGCAATTGACTACTGAACGTAATGAAATGGAGAGAGAGAGAGAGAGAGAGAGAGAGAGAGAGAGAGAGAGAGAGAGAGAGAGAGAAAATGTCACGAGAGACAGGCAAAGTTGCAAAATGCCAAACTTCGCATGTGTCAGTGGAGATGATCTGTTAAAAATTATTGAATATCACGTACCAATGATAATTTATGTAAGTTCATGATATCTTTAAGTGAGCACCAATCAAAAAAAGGTTTGAAAATCACATAATTGCCATTGATAGTCATTGTCTTAATGCCCGTAAAACAAGGCAGCGCAAGTTGGTTTCGAAAAGCGCTTGCGCAGTATCTTCATGAACTAACGAGACTGTACTTTGTGGAGTTCAAGGTCCAAACTCCCTTCATTGTAATTGAATGTGATCTTCGCATTCACTTCTTGAAGCCTTGAGGTCAGTGGTATGAAATTCGTTTTATTGGCTGTGCCGCGTTCTCTGGCTATGCCCATCCGGAGAGGCTATTCAACTCCCTTATCAAGCAGTAATTCTCTTCGTAACGCTAGAATGCTGTATTAACATTTCTCCTTCAGCTCTATGCTGAGTCAGCAGTCGCAAGATTTCTCTACGAAAGATACGACTAGTAGGCAGGGAAACCGCTGTGGCAGAGCCGAAGTGCTACAGAGATTGTTATATTTTATGTAGAGGACCGCATCAATTCTCGAACCACTCGTAAAATACAAACTGACACCACCACCACCACCACTACCACTAATTATTATTATTATTATTATTATTATTATTATTATTATTATTATTTTATATTAATTTCATTTTGAAATTTATGGATGTCAACTGCTATTTTAAACAATTTTTTAAACCCTACCTTTTCATAATTAAACTAGTGGGAATGCGCGGCATACCGAAATTTTTCCTTCTCTTAATGTTTTTCTCAAAAATTACTCAGATTTAAAAAACATACAGTTGAAGAAAATTCACAACAAAAAAGTACAACATATGCATTATACGGAAAATGGAAGACCCCCTCCAGAAATCATGTGATTTGTGTGCGTTTCATGTGATTCAGCACTTGTACTCAGAAACTAAAGAAATAAGGGATGTTTACACATTCTGGGTCAAGGTAATTAGCATTCAGGGTCTACACAAAACTAGTTTCTGGAAATGTAATTGTGATATTTTATATTCACCAAGATCTGGACATATACGTTGTAGTGGACTATAGCAGGAAATCCTGGTATTCACCATGATTTAAGAACGTAATTCATCACATATTAAAATTTTCCTCGCTGTAAAAGACAAATGAATGAATGCTTTCAATACTTCTACAGCAACTCAAACAACCAACGACGCCGAGAACAAACGACGGCAGACGGCATTCACTAAATTAATTAACACATTATTAAAATTAATTATTTATATAATAAAACCAAATAATGATATGAAACGAAAAAATATCTGGTACCCATTACCCGTAATTTTAAAGTAAAATTTACGAAATTTGGTTCCATCACTCCGTCACTCCATCCGTTCCTCACTACCTACAGATAGACATCCGGATATTCGGGGACAAAATTGCGTGCATCTCTTCGCCACTTGCACCTGTCTTCACCATCTTTGGAACAGCACCAATTGATAGTCCTGACGTGTGTGCAAAGTCACAGCTCAAAACAAGAAAAGAAAAGGAAAAAAGAATAAAAACTTAAATTAGACCTGTGGATTTCATAACTGAAAATCCGATATCGTTTTATTGAGACAATTCCAATACTTTTTCTCCCTGCGCAAGTAAAAACCGAAAAGACTGTTCCTGGATATATTGTAATGAAGTCTCGTAAGTCATAATGCAAGTATGTTGAAGTGAAGGGAAATTAATTCTGAATAACCACGTAAAAACATGTTATCAGTCGACTTTGAAACCCGATTCATCATAATCTTCCATCATAATCTAACTCATCATCTTTAGTCGCTTATTTCTCCAGAGTCAAGACGTTAATTTGCCCAAAATAGTGAAGATATCTATTAAATTATCCGCATGGATTCACGTAAATTTGACCGACGTTTTCAGATCTTTGTGGCAATGGGATCTCCACTCTCTTTTCATGCAAAAAGGAATGGAAAGGCCGGAAAAAAAACGCAGCAGCGGGAGGGGGCCCCGGCCGGATCTTTTGTCGCGGGCGACGGCCCGAGGCAGAGGTCTGTCCCGACTCAAGGCTCATTCACAATGCAATCACAAACATAAGCATAACACATAGACATAGACATTAACATAAGCGAAGAGTTGGCGTATTCACAATGTCGAACATAAACATAGGCAAAATAAGAGTTTCTATTGGCTATGAGACATTCTAGTTTACTATTGGTTGGATATGAGAATCGATTTCGAGATATCAAAACAAATACGACCACGAATAGTTCGCCTATCGACTTCGATACTCGATTTTGAGTTAACTAACTGTGATTGGCTCATTCCTTATGTCTGACATAAGCATAAGCACAAGAGCTTGAAGCTTGAAAGCTCTTAAGTTAACGTCTTACGTGTTATGCTTATGCTAGTCCACTTGTGGACGTAGTCCTAACTTTTATGTTAACGCCATGCTTATGCTTATGTTTGCATTGTGAATGGGCCTTTATAATATTATACTTGGGTGTTTCTAACGAGGCATCTGAGGGTAGTACTATTGACAGTAGTACTGCGGAAGCAACAGCGTTTCCCTGTATTTGATACTGCTCTAGGCAGACGATAAATCCCAAAGGCTCCGGACTCCCCAAGTAGTACCTCCAAGATGGCATGGCTTTTCGCGACTTTCTCGGTCGTACCGCTAGTGTCACTTGATCTCCTGCATTGCTTAATACGGTCGCGACATCTTACGGCAAGGCCGAGAAAGACGCAAAACTTCGTGCCATATTCCATCTTGGATGCGCGCAGAAATTGAAAGAAAACTATGCAGCCTAGCTACATGTGAGAGATGTTTATGGTTACGTTAGTTACCAAGGACTTCGAGAAAAGTACAAAAGAATGTAAATTACTAATTAGTAGGGAGCGGATTTTAATGATTTTTTTCTTTTCACTTTACAACAATGCCTTTCAGTATATAAATTAATTTTATGCTATAATTATATGCTAATTTTATGCTATTTTATGCTAATTTTATGCCAGAAGGAAATGATCCATTTTTGTGTGACTTTTTTAAATTTTTCGTCGATTTCGACTAATGTCATTTTTTTATTTTTTATGTCATTTTTAAAACACTTTTCGATGATTTAATCGATTTTAATGGTACTTCATATAATATTTAAGAGGTTCAATAATGTTTTCCGTAAGATTCCTTCGATTTCTTCTCATAGAAATTATAATGTCAGCCGTTGTATGTATTTTAAGATTCCTTCGGTCGATTTCGCGATAACTAAAATCAGAAATTTGCAGGTAAAGAAAAGCCCAAACCAAAAGTTTAAAAGCCGAGTTCACTTGAACTAACGGAAGAGGCCTCGAATACTTCAGTAATATATCCAACAGCTTGAGTTGTTAATCTGAACTGGTTTTTATAAGTTGTATTTCGTTTGTTTCTTTGCTTCTAGGGCATTTTAAAAATATTTTAAGAGTATTTATTGGTCATTTTTGGCGATGTTTTAGGTCATCAAAAACGGTTCCTACTTATTACCCCTGGTCTGAGATATTAAATGAAAACTATGCACACTACAGAATTTTGAGGAGTGTAAATGGTTTAAGACACCCAGGAATTAAAGGAAAAAAAATTAACCCAGATATTGAAGGAACACTATGCAGCCTCTGGTAATGCGAGAAGTGTTGATGATTTCGTTGCAAACTCAGAAATTCGCGAAATACACAAAAACATCCGTATTACCTGTTTCCAATGCACGCACTAATTTGACGAAAACTACGCATCATCCTCTAGAGATGTGATGGGTGTCAATAATTTTGTTAGGTGCCCAAGAACTCGGAGAAAATACAAAAATAATGAGAGAGTTTCAATTTTGAATGAAAATGCAAATATTAGATTGTGCTATTCTGCCTATTCTAAAACTGCGAGTACCGGTTGAATTCTCATACTCAGTGCATTACTGAATAAGACACACGCGACGTAATGCAACATCAAGGCTCCAAAGAATACGCAGCCCCATTAAACATTTGCTTTTCGTGTGATGCATTATGGAGCAGGAATATTTTATAATATTGGTATTAAATAAAATGTATTCGCAATATTGCGCACTTGGTGATTGTTAATATCCTTCACTTATCTTTACATTCTTCATATTCATTCATTATTTCATATTCATTCATTCAATTCACGTTATCTCAACTTTCAAATTCCTCATCTTTTCTCTATTTCCTTGAAGTACTCCAATTGACTCTCCATTTCCTTGAAATTTTCTGTTTGATTTTATAAATATCCTCAATATGACTGAAATAGTTGAGATAATTTTTGTGCAACTTTCCCAAGATCCTTCACTTGGTCGCGGAGATCCTCCATTTGAAATTTCTAGGTACTCAAATTTTTCGATTTATTTGAGATTTATTTTTGTGCGAATTGCTCAAAATCTTCCCCTGGATCGACTTTCTTGACATCCTCTTCTTAATCAACTTACGCGGAAATCCCCCACTTGACTGAAACGCCCAAAGATCCTACGAACGATCGACTATTTGATCGACTTTTAGATTTTGGTAGATTTTCCACGTGGGGAGTTGTAGTTACTGCGTGGAGAAGTGATGCGTTCCTTAGGCGACCGGGAAAGGGGAGGGGCATCCCTGACTAAAGGAGAACTAGTTACGAGAAAGTCTGTGCCGTTTGCTTATGCATAATTAAACCGACAATCCCCCTGTTTCTTACGCTGAAAAGTGCCTATTTGAGGGATATTATTTACTTATCAATAACACTAAATTCTGATTCATCATCGAATCTTCATTTTTCTTTTTAGATATTTTAAATCGAAAAGAATGTACAACGAGACTTTTAAAACATCCTACCTTTTATTTAGCAGAGAAAAAAATGTCCCAAAATTTAATTTTTATTCTAGACTTGCCGTACAATACAAATGAAATGTGCGTCAGAAAAAAAATTTCCCAAAAGTCTGTAAAATGCAAGTTTGTTAGAATTCATAATACTTCTAACGTACTTTTAGGCAATGTCCTACGATTAAATCGAACATCTTTAACGAAATAATCGAATTAAATCAATTTTGTCCGTGTAATGTCTCCCTTTCGACCAGTGCGCGCCGCCGCTGCGCTTCGCTGCGGCCACGTCGCGCGTCTATTGTTCCGGGCGTCCTCTGGAGCGTTTCCGGTTCCGGCGGGGAAAGCGGCCGGTGGGTGTCCGCGCGACAGGTCGCGACTGTCCGACGCGCACAGTGCCCGCAGCTTGTTCGTGTGAGAGGACGCAAAAATGAGGCAACGCGAAATACCGTCACGCACAACGAAAGTGACACATTCAAAATACAGTTGTTTTTGTCTGAGAGTATTAATTTAACGGTTTTAATTTGAGACGGTCCGTGTATTTCGCGGTCAATTAGAAAGTGTTCTATGAATTTTCCTGTTAGGTCCTATTTAATTGTATTTTCACTAATTTAAATATACTATTTTCTATTTCGTTATTGATGTAAAAATCGATGACTTTAAATATGCAACTTCCTAATTAGCTCACATTATTGGCACTTGGACTGTATTTACAGTGCAAGAAGGGAGATTAGTAGTAGAAGTGGACGAAGGGAGATCAAAGAAGGTAATATTACTGATGTTCACAATTTGTATGTAAATTGAAAGCATATTAAGAAATAAATAAGGAGGATCGATTAAATTACTTCTGGATGGAATTGCTTGTAGTTGAACTATTTTAAATTTGATTTTTTGCCAAAAATGTCCCCATCCAAAGATAAATGTTTAGAACTCTTCTAAACAAATCACATATTGAAAATAAGTAAATGAAAATAGACGTATGTATGTGTAAGTCTGCATGCTCATGCATACCAAATAAAGGCTTAGAAGACAAGTCAATGAACACCGGTTTATGATTCAATTAACCGATGACACGAAGGTGGTTCACAATATTACGCAGAATGAACACCCCAGGCATTTAAATCCCCTTCAAGGAAAGGTACATCCTTTGAGACGGTGTTGACATGATCTATGAAATGCAAAGAGCCATTACAATAAAATGATGGGTCCTTTATTTATGGGAATCGTTAAAGAGCAGCGAGCAAGTAATAAGTTTTTATGCTTGATTGTAAAATTCATAGGTTGATGTAAAGGTACAGGTATATCTACATTAGCGAAAGAACAGAAATTATTCATTAGATGCTGTTAAAAACGGCGGTCCTAAGGGCGTTAATACCGACGAGCGTCGGTCTCTGACGAGCAACGCTTTACCGTCCTAACAGTCACCTCTCAACCGTTCGTCAAATGATTTGTCCGAATTCGATGTACTATCAGATCAGCGGTAAAACTTTGCATTGTGCTCGGCGCAACGTAATGTTGGGGAAGGAGCTAAAGCCGTAAACACGAAGCTGTTGCAGAGGACGCCCGTCAGTAGGCGTTCTTTTCCTTAAAGGCAACGCTTGACTCCACACGGTAGCTTCAACTCTTGAAATAATTCGCAAATTGAAATTTCAGGTCCTTCAACACCCTCCATACAGCCCTGATCTTGCTCCAGATTTTCATGAGCTTGGACCTATAGAGAAATCTTTGACAGGGCGGTGATTTGAGAGCGATGACGATGTGAAGAAAGCATTCGTGATTCAAGTTACATCCAAATAACATTTTTCTGGATGGATGAAAAAGTTTATGCAACGCTGTTATTGAGATTCAAAGGAGATTTTTCGAGAAGTGGCATACTTTTTGTACCTTTTGTTAAAATATATATTTCAGAAATATTCTGTTTGCTGATATTGTTTATACCACCCTCGTAAATATTTGCCAAAGAGAGAGAGAGAAAACGATGACCCAAGTGTTTTCATCCTCCCAAGCCGAGAAATATTCTCTCTGGGCCAAACGTTCTGACGGAAGCACATCATTGCAAACGTACGTAATCAGTGCGGTCCTGGCCTAAGAACGGAGTGTCCAGTACTGCAAACCAAACCCCATACTCATCTCGCATTTAATAAAATAAAGGTTCAAGAAAGCGTCTGCGGATAAGACATATTTGTAAGCGAAAAAAAAAAACGACAAAAATTGCAGACTTAACGCAGATTCCCTATAAACCGAACAATGCCAATCTCAGATTAATTTCTTAACTTCCCACAAAGAATGTAATTTTGCGTATAAGTAAGTTGAGAGGTTATATTTCCCACGGAAAACGAAGAATTCAAAACAAAAATATATAAAATGAATATCTTTGCCCAATAATAATAATAATAATAATAATAATAATAATAATAATAATAATTTTTGTGGAATGAAAGGATAAAAACTCAAACCTGTCGAGGTTTCATTTCCTTATTTCATCAAGGTTTAAAACGGATAAACTCGTAAGAGCAAGAATAGATGTTTTATTCGATGAAAACTAGCAGTTAGTAGTGTCCTTTGACTTCAATATCCGTTGCAAATGGGGCCAATTAGACACCCCTCAACCTCAATTATTGCTTGGTAATCGATAATCGACATGTTTTCTCCTTGACGAAGGACGGTGTAAAACTCTCGAAGAATAGTATAGAGCTCTTTGTAGTAGCACGCAGAAGGAGTATAATCAATTTAAAGAATATTTCTAATATCTTCACTAATGAAAGAGTGCAACTTATTTAATTATAAGAAATCTACATATTTCAGCAAAAATATTAAGGTTTGGATTTCTTCTTTGAAATATCCGCAGCATCTATGAAGGTTGGCTGATAAGTAATGCCTCCACCTTGGTGCTTCGCGTTTGAATGGGGAAATGTTAATAAATAAATCGCAGACATAATCCCTAGAATGTGCTCTTTATTTTACTCTATTCACTTTTCTACATAATCACCAGACAACTAGATACACTTCTTCCAACTATCAAAGAGTTTTCTGAAGCCGCCTTGGAAGAAGTCGGCACTCCGTTTTCGCAACCAGTCTTCACAGTTCTCTCAGCTTCTTCATCAGGTGCACAGTGCTGTCCCTGTAGATCTTTCATTTTCGAGGAGAGATGGAAATAACAAAGCAACAAGCAAAGCAATAATGTAACCTGCACGCTCTTTAGAAACGCCGATGTTGCTTGCAATTTTTCGCTGAGTGATGCGACGATCATCCTGTATCAATCTGTCGACTCTATCCCTGTGATACTCATTAATGCTGTCATAGGACGTCCAACTCTTTCCTTGGCACGCAAGTTACTTTTTCGTGCATCAGCATCCTTACACTTACTGGCGCCACGACGCATACCACTCACATCAACACAATCAGTGTACACAACTTGCATTATCCGATGAATTTCCTTTGCAGTGACACCTGCCGTTAAAAAATCAATGACAGCGTGTTATTTTAATTGGAATGACTGAGCTACTGCACCAAGTTTCATTATTTCATTATTAACAATACAAACGTTCACTCCTCTCCAACTGAAGGGGTAGAGGAAAGTCTGCGGATCATTCCAGTTCCAGCCATTCCAGTTCCAGCCATTTGTTGAGGAGGTGCGAAGGTAGACGCCATCAACCTACCCTCAGATTTCATTACAGTATTCATAATTACTTACACACGTTCTTCGACAGAATCTTCAATATTCTCAAACCTGAATACATCACCTGAGTTGACTATACGCCACTTTGGTCATCATTTCACAAATACACTCAGTTTGTAAATATGAGTTCTTCTATTATTTTGTCTACAGTTTGACATGGTATTCATCTGTCAATGCATGGTGTAAAGTAACATTTACTCCTTTCCATATTTGTCTCTTACGCATCCTTCCATTCACATATGTACAAGTTGTTCACTTATGAACTTTTGCTGGAATGTGTAGTTTGAATGAAGTCACGACTAAAATAGCTGACGTGAAATGTTTGTATCATTAAGGAAAATTTTCACAAACTCCTCTTTCTCGCAGAGCACCATTGAGAAACAAAGGAATTTCACTTTCCTTTTGACTCTCGGCGACTCCGTGCAGTATCTTTGAAAAAGTCGTAATAAGTCCCCTGTTGTTACAGATGGGGAGAGTGAAGCTATAGGAACAATAGGTAGCTGTGCGAGTAACGTACAGGACTGTTACACTGTTCAAGAAGCGTCAAATCCTGCAGTTAACTCTAATACTTCCCGAGTGCTTTGTAATAAATAAAGCCATTGCATTAAAGTGAAACAAAGGTCGTGACTTCAGGGATAATTTCGAAACTCCAAACCTTTCGCCGTTTCTAGCAACACTTGTTGAGATTAAAACCTTCGAGACACCCGTCATTGCTCAGTTGTTCAATTAGTAACCGACTATATCACCAATTGGCATATGAATGATTGCCAGAGGTACTATTGCTACATAATTTTCATTTGTGAGTGCTAATGTACGGTACAAACTTGGTGGGTTTGTGGAGAGATATTTTACAAACCACGAATCAGTCTCTTAGATAGCTTCTTCAAACGTATCCTTTGTGAGTCTTGGCTCAATATGGAGTTTTTTCACTATAAGCTGTTTGCATTGCGATAAACTGGTTTTCTGCTGAATGCCTTTCCGGCAAATTTTCATAGTTCAACTAATTTTAACAGTGTGTCAGTAATTTTAACAGTCTACATCGAAATGCACTATTCCAGCATGTAGCTCCCATCATTTATCCGTGATCATATAATGTATGTGACGGTAGACATTCTTAAATAAAACCTAGTTTATTTGCCAACTTTAGTGCATTCGTATTATTATCTATTAAATTATCCTCTTATAAATGGTAAGTAGAAGTTCTCTATTTCGTAAGTATTCTACATATCGCAACTTATGAGACTACATACATACATGTATCTTTGATTCCGGTGAATAAGCTGATAAGACATAAACACTTAATTTTACAGGAGAGCAAAAAAAAAAAAAAAAAAAAAACAACGTTTAAATGAATTAAATCAGGGATTAATGATACTCAAATGAAGGTGATATTCAAACACAACTATTTTTGTGTAGGATTTATTTGAATATCATTAACCCTCTTCTTATAGCATTACTTTAGGTTTTTTTGCTCCCCTGTAAAATTAAGTTTTTTGAATTCAGCTTATTCACAGGAGTCAAACATATATTCTCGACAACGTACAAAGTATGTAACAAATAAATAAGTATATAAATAATCAAATAAATAAATAAAACTTAAAAGCTTCTTCCAGAAAATATTCAAGTCGAGCCTCTTGTATTTTCTTTCAGCCTTGTGTGGAGTCGTGACTCTCATCTAGCCAGCAGTCTCTCCACGGTTGACTAAAACCCGGCTCGGAGAGTGCCCTAGTCGCAATGTTGAGAACTCTCGCATTGAAGTTAGGACCAAATCAGACACTAGAGAGTAGGGAGTTTGTGCACGCCATAGCAGACTGCACTATCGATCTTTCGCACATGCGCGGGTTTGCGCATGATCTTTGTCCATTTGCGCATGAGCAGAAGTGATGCAAAACTTGAATTGATTGATTGTTAGTGATTCCGGGCGCGTCGACTACTGAAGTCATTAGTCTCGTAAGTGAAGTGCATGTTTATTCACCGGAAGGTGGCGGTAATCTTTCCCTTCTGTATAGCGAGATTCGGCGCCGACCTATCGTCGACTAGCGGAGTTCTCCCAACCAGGTATCTCGGGTTCTCCCAACCGCACCAAGCCGGAACAAAGTTTAAGTCCCCGACTGGTTTCCCGGCAAGTGTGGTAGTGTAGGCATGTTAGTGTGTAAGGGGCGAGGAAAGGACAAGAAAGGGGAAGGAAAGATCGTGCGCTGTCCGTGGCCCGTTTGTTAAGGTACTGCTCCGGCATTCGCCTGGTGTTGATCGGAGAAACCACGGAAAACTACCGATCAGAGTAGCCGGCCTCTCCTCCAGACAGCGACAGAATTCAGTGTCGAAAATCCTGCCACGTCGGGACTCGAACCTAGGACCTCCCGGTCAGTGGCACTGCAGTGACATCATTTGATGCACTGAGCCACCGCTCCCGGTTTGAATTGAGCATGCATGAAAGATAGCTGTAAATTGGTTTAACGCTTCGACGAGCAAAAACTCCCTACTGAATGAAACTGCGGCGCGGCGCGGCGACTCGGGCTGGGCGGTGCCTGTGGCGTGAGGCGGGTGTTGGGTGGAGTCCGCGACCTGACCCCGGCGCGGCCGCTCCGCCCACGGCCCTGCCCGTCCGGGTGCGCGGCGCCGCTCGGCGCGCTCGTGGCGGCGGAGTCCAAATAACGGCACCCGCTGATTCGCCAGGGCGAGAACGCGGCTGCCTTCTGGCACGCCGAGGACCGCCGTTCTGTCGCCAGCAGCTGCTGCTGCTGCTTCTTCACAACGGTCGACGCGCCATAAAAGTGAAAAGTGCGGCCGCAGCTTCTCATTATATTGCGGTTTTCACAGAGCTGCGTTTGAAGTAAATCTGCTGTTGCGGTGTCATCCAATCGGAAGGCTCAACGCTGCCATTATGACGTCATTTTAATGACGTATAAAGTTCCAATTGGACGGCACCGTAACAGCTGATCAAATGTCAGCCGCAGCAAAGTAAAAATCACAGCTTAAAGAATTTGTGCACGCCATGGCATATGGCACTGTCGATCTTCTGCGCATGCGCAGATGCACAAAAGTGATGCAAAACTTGAGCTGCGCATGCGCAGAAGATCGAAAGTGCTTTAACGTTCGAGGTTGCACAAACTCTCTGTATTTTATAAGCAGTTTGTGGAGTTCGCGCGCAGAATCTGTGCATTCGTCGACCGTTAAAGCGCCAGTGAGACGCACGAGAACAGAGGTATAGCACGTTTGCAGTAGAGCCATCTAGTACGCATTCTAGCGCTGTTCCGAGAACATCGGGTAGCGTAATGAGAGCTAAGAATTGCAATCGTCCACAAAATTTTTTGGGCTGCGTTAGTAATTTGTTTAATTAATTTTCTTGTGTGCTTTCTCACACGAAAGGTAAATTTTATTTGCCGAGACTGACTAACGAAAAGCTAGGAAGTCGATGTTTTTGAGAAGTTATTTTGTGCAACCTTGTCCCTCCTCTGTGACGTCACCGAGTGCAGAAGTTCCACGCGCGAAATCCAAATAATGAATCTCAATCTATTTCGGTTAACCCTCTACCAAGCAAAATGCACTCATTGTCACGAGGAACGCAAGACTTATTTAGAGGCATGGAAAATGCAACTCTTCAACTCATCAGAACGTATAGAAGAGTTGCATTTTTCGTGACGGTGAGTGTAGTATCTTGTCACTGCATCGCTGATCTCCGAGATTTCCTTTCTGGTGTTGGACCACATGACCATGCCGATATTCGAGCCCATCTGGAGGTAATTGGGGAACTGGTGAGAAAGGAAAGATTGCGCGCGGATCGTAGCCAGTTGTGTAGGTTGCCGCTCTGCCTTTCGCTTGGGACTGATCAGAGAAACCACCGTTCAGAACAGTCGACCTACGAACTCTATTCTGGGAAGGACCATGAACTAGATGTTCAACATGTCAAATGAATTTCTGGAGCCCCCAGGATCGATCGTCCATTCACGCGATATTCCAGCCTCAAGGGTTCTCTATCATCGCGTTGCAGCAACGTATACCAGAGCATGTAGTGAAAGATACAGGATATAGAGAGAATATTTTGAAAAAAGTTTCCATATCAAATTAAAAAGAACATACATTAAGAAACTCAAGATGTAATCATTGCATATGTGTAAATTATTTCTGTAGATAGTCATCCTCCTGAAATATGTACACTAGGTAACCACGAGCCAGTGTTCATATACCTAAGGTTCTATAGGGGAGTATACGCAGACGCTATTCTTGGTCATTGCTTGCCGACAAGCGTACGTAAATGTAGAAGAAAACGTCGCGTCTCGCCACTTTTCGTTATGTTCCAAAAAAAAAAAAAAAATACTCTGACGCAATTTAGGTCACTGTGAGCAGTTTTTTGAGAAGTGTGAAAACGTCGTCGGTAAGTACAGTGCCCTGAATTCTCCACTTGTAAATAGAAACTGATATTTTAAAACGTTTGTAAGTTGGACTGAGGTCCAACAGTATACGAAATTAGTGGTCAATCTTCCAAAATGTCTTCAAGTGTATTACGGTGGTCGCCATGAATGATGATCTTGACAGCCGCAATAATCTCCAATTACTCGTCCTCTAATGACAGTTTCCAGCTTTGATGCTAATGCGAATGCCGTATGCCCCGAAATGAAGTTATTCCACCATCTGCACAACCAAGCATTGATCGGTATCCATCTCCACTAGATCTGAAGCCGGTTCACAGAGAATGCCCACAGCCAACGTTCATTTTGCCGTTAGAAAGTACTATCCCGCAAGAAGGCTTTTCAAGTTAATGTGATGGGGACCATCCTGGCGCCAGATTTTCTCACGTAAGTGGACGCGCGTGGACCAGGAATACTTCTCTGCAACGTATTTATCATATATTGGATTAATTTGTTTTCTAAATAAATCTCTATTAAAAATGTAATTCAACAACATATTTTAAATGGGAACAATAGTAGATAAAATCTCTTTCGAGATTCGTTTACAAAAACGCAATGTATCAGTGACACACCTACTTTGCGACTGTACTGAAGATGTTTAGAGATACCTGAACGCGACCAGCCATGCATCTAACTGCATAGGCTGGCATCAGAAAACTTATGAAGATACGTATGCTGCAGGACAGATAATGAAAGACTAATGATAATGTCTAACACCAAGTTGTGCTTATCTTTGGATGGAGTTGTTCGATAATTTAATTCAACTAATGGAATATTTCTGGGGGAGCCAAACATTTTCGATAAGGTAGATTAAGTAATTCCTGAACGATGAGTTGTCATGTATAATTGTGTCGCCGAGTCCTTCGAAAAATATCTTCTAAAATTATCTGAGTCCGTAAGGTCATTTGGAGAAGCTCTTCACAGTATCTCTTTTGCATTGATCACGAAAGCCTTTGAATACGTACGTTTTACTTTCAAACAGTTCACCACACTATTGGGAAAGCACCCATGAAAATGACAGAGTATACTTTCAGAACTCTAAGATAACCGTATTTTAATTGTTTCGCAAAATGGAAAAAATCTGCCTGGGCAACCAAGGAAGCTATCCAAGACTCCTACATCGGTGTGTGGGTGTGGGGGAAGGGTCAGATACAAATTGAAAACTCAGTGCAAGGAAAAAAATTGTCCGAGCAATGTAAGTTAGTTGACCTTGTGTACGTGATTGAAGTGACAACATTGTTTATATTATTTTGTTCGTTTGTTTTGTTCTGTAGGTAACTTATCCTATAAAATTTTCGAGTGTTTAGTGTCGTAAGATATTATTGAATAATTGTATATAATACTAAGAATATTTGGGAAATCATTAGTGAATTGAATAGTACAGCAGTGCAAGTACATTCTCTAATGATTTTTCGAGTCACGTAGATGTTGGTTGTGAATACAGATACTCAAAGATTCGTAAAACTTCTGGAGAAAAGTCTAGGGGCCCCTGGTTTCATGTGCGACCTTGGAGAACTAGTGGAAGCAATCCATGAGAGGTTGAAGTGCACTTTCGTGAAGACACTTGTCTCTTTACACTTTAGTTTGATGAAAAATTACACATCTAAAAAAGATCTACTCACATCATCCAGCTTTTCATAAAGTAGGTTGTAATATTAATTAATTAATAAATAAATAAGCGACACTCCCGCTTTATGGTGGTAAAAATTGTCAAGTTATAGTTGTAATTTTTATATATTTTTATTATGTATTCATGGAGTAGTCCCATGTATTAGTATGTAATTTTTATATAAATTTATTGGAGTTCATTTTCGCAAAATTTCTCAATAATTGTTTTCTTATTGTGTAATTTTTCTATAAGTGCAGCGATGTGGGTCCAGGCGGTCCTTGCGCAGTGCACCCGCAAGGCTCTCGTGCACGTGAGACTCGCAGTCGTGCTAATGCTCCCAGAGACAAGTGGGCACTTAGCGCGTTGCCTCACTGCTGACTCAAGTCCCTTACAAGTGTTGAGCTTCGCATCCCTCCCCCCTCCCTCCCTCCCTCCCTCCCTCCCTCCCTCCCTCCCTCTCTCTCTCTCTCCCTCTCTCTCTCTTTTTCCCCCTCCTTCTTTTTTCCCACTGTTTGTCCGTACATATGTCTCTCCGATCATCCTTTCATTCATTCATTTTCTCTATCAGTTAACAATCCAGAATTTCGTTGGGGCTGCAGCATTATTTTGGGTTGAAATATAGGAGTACCGTTAATTTTAACATTAAAAAAAGATGTTGAATTGAAAGGAAAGAATTTACTACATGACTACAATAGTGAGGTATTTATTCATAAACACTTTTACTAATAACTACCCACCAGGGATTCTCACTGGCAGGATAATTTCTGCTAGTGTTTTTCAAATGTTAACTAACTTTAGAAATATTTCTGTGAGAAGTACTCTTGAATATCAACCATATTTGCAAAGTTTAGTCCACAGGCTCGATTTTTTTCTAAAAGGTAATGCAGGGGTACTGTGGAGTAGCTTACTCAGAATTTTCATTCGGGGAAAGCTGGACAAATTAATAACTGATGTTAGAGCTTTCAAAATTACATTGTCATAGAATTTTTCATGTAATGTTGCAGAGACATTCTATTTTCATTTCATCAATTCACATTAATTCTAATTCGAGGTATTTTTAGACTGTAAATGTAGAAAAAAAGTCATTTAATATTTGTAACTACTAAAAGATATAGCAAGTACAAGTTTGAAGTGATCGGACAATATTAAGTGATGTTAAAATAACAATATTATTATTATTATTATTATTATTATTATTATTATTATTATTTCTATCATTATTACGGAAGGGGTTTTAGTCCAAGCCCTCTCTCTAGCTACGAGCCCGGTCTGAGAAATTAGAGAGAATAAATCACGTAATAGGTAATATCACTAATTAATTTTGAAAATACTCCACATATCTGAATTCAAGAGTTGAACAAATGAACTGAAAGCAAGTTAAGTCTAGAAAGTGAAAAAACTGAAAACTGAACCCGCTTGAATCTGAAATTTTCCACAAATTGAAAAGTTGCCATTTATCATTGTCAAGAACGAAGCGAATAAATGAGTTGGGCATAAACGTGTTTTCTCTATTTGCAGATAATGCATTGTGGTTATTTGCAAATACATTTACAACAGAACCAGAAGGACCATCCTAACTGATATTACATAACGCGGGAAACTCATTGTGTATGAGCGTTTCATAAAGAGCTGGTATGCTAATTTGTGTGTTCCACGAAGCGCGAAAAAAAACTAATTATGACGCCATTCCCGAGAAAAAGGTGCATACAACGAATGCACTCCTGTAAACAAGCCAAGGACATTACAATGTAGAAAGTGTTATGTTACATCACATTGAACGAAAGTGTGTAAGTGTAAAATGTAGGTTGGCTATTGATAAGGTAAATAATAGGTGGCAAATTCCCATTCAGATGTAACTTTGCGGAGTAATTACGATTCCTCTGTGTAACACAAGTAGAAAATCTAGGGTTATAGTTAATGATGTAGAAAAGAAAGTCGTACGTGTGAAGCAGGTTTTAGCAGTCCAAATGGGGAAGTTATTACCTCTATTATCCAAATCCCGTTCCTCATTTTCGTTTTCGCATCGTTTCCGGTAGCTTCAGAGATCTACTCCGTAGTTTATAGGTTAGTATACTCGAGCGGAGTACAGATTCGATCTTCTTGCACGAAAATTCGAATTTCTCTATTTTAAATCCTAGCTTTCGTGGTAGTTTCTATCCCCCAGATATAAATATCACTGAAGTACTACATTACAGCCATGGACATTTTCTGACACTGCGTCCTCTATGAACTAAAGAAGACACCACACGCTTTGATTCCCAACTATTATGCATTTGCAGTGCCTGTCTTTGACTTATGAGTGCCCTAAGCTGTCAAATGTTTTAGTGCCCTTTTAATTTGATTCTTAAAACATTATAGCTATTTATAATATTTTGAATAAAAAATTGTTTTACAATATTTGTAACTATTTGCAAGTATTGAATACGTATAAATAATTGATTATAGGCAGGGCTTGATTTATAAAATTTTAGGTCCCGGTAGGCCCCCTAATTAATGATTAATTTATAATTATATTATAATTTAATAATTATTCCCGTGGTACCGGAACGTCGTTCCGTCGCGTTCCGCCAAAAATGAAACCCTGATTATACGTAATACGTATAGATAATTCTCATCACGATATTGATTTAATAAATATGATACTTTTGTATTCATTTTATCTGTATATATCAATGGATATATAATTGATTAACTAACACTTTCTTTTGTTACAAATATGGAATATTTCTATAAAAAACATCCAAAAGTCCGCCTTATGAAATTTTGCATCCGCTGAAAAATTCGTCCGCCCCCAAAACTTGCGCGCCCCTGGCTACAGCATACTCAGCCTGTTGGGCACTATGCATCTGCAAGAAAACTTAACGATTGACATGATTTTATCTTTCCTTTCCCATTCCCGATTTCATTCCCAACCTAGCGCCATGCTTATTATCTGTCCCTATTCAATTCACTCCTCGATTCACGTTGTTCGGAACTCCGGCAATGCAGCCAGGAAGTGGAACATCACAAACGACTGCACGCGACACAATAGAGCGAGGAAAAGCGAAGGAGCCGGCGGTTCGCGAGGCCTCAGCCTACAAACGGACGCGCTGTTATTAAGGGCCGCGAGAGTGGCGCGCCGCGTTTCGACACAAGCGCGGCGCGGCGCGGCGCAGTGCGGCGCAAGAAAGTGACCGGAATGTGTAATTGAGGGGCTTCACTATCGTTGGGCGCCGCGGCGCGGGGCGCCGTCCCGGACGTGGCCCAGTGCGGGCGATTTCGGGAGAACCGGTCCTCGCGCCTCGACGGCGCCGCCGCGGCCGACTCCCGACTCCCCGCTCCCGGCTCCCGGAAGCTGAGAGAGTGCGTTTCCGGATAGGCCGCTGGACGGCCCGAGGCAGCGGCGCGTTTCGGGAGGAGCCCGCGCGGGAGGAGGAGGTCGGAAAATTCCTTCGCGCTCATGAGTTATGGCTGATAAACGAGTGGGTTGCATTTCGGTGAGAGACAAGTTGTTATATGAGAGCCTCCAGCAAAGGCCAAGAATGTAAAAAATATTTTTTAAAAGATTTGGGATAGTATTGCAAAAAATGAAAGCATCACCGATTCAGGAATCCAGCGCCATAAAACTACAAAGCCTTAGTTTTTAATCCCTTAGTTTTTTATAGCACTCCAAGAGCCTAGGTCGGCTAACGAGTTTTTAGCGGATGCTTGGGTTGTAGGCCCAGTTCCAGTACATTTCCATTTCTCGTTGATTTTTAAATGTGCGAAAACTTAACAGCAAACATATCAAAGAATCGAAAGCGGTGCCAAGCACAGAAAAGCAACTCTGTAAGTATACCAGGAACTTTTCTCAACGTAATAATGAGTTGAGTTATCGTAACTGCGTGGTAAACACGTGGTAACACATCGAAACGTGAAATCATTATTCACACTGGAACATCTCAAATATAAATCACTACAACAGTATTTGTTTGGTTTGTTAGTAATGTATTGTTGGCATTACAAATAATTGAATAAAAGACGTCATTACTAACTTCTTTATTTATTGCACCAGCAGTTTTCGATGGCTTAGTGAATATCAAGTTTTGTACTAGATTTGATGGTGATGGCCTCGAAAGCTGCTCATCTTAAAAATAAAAATCTTGGTAATGACAACGCTCTTAATTTACTTCTATAAATGAAGTTCAAAGCGATCATTACGATCATCATCCATTCAACTAACCGACTGCAATACCGAAGAGACGAGGACAAGCGTGTAGAAAGGAGAGAGAAAGAGCAGCACTGGGTCTCAGTACCGGGTCCTATCCTATGATCGTCGACGATTGTTTGATTGATTGGAGTTTCTGGGTGCGTCAACTGCTACGGTAAGCGTATTGCGTGTTTTTTTTTTTTTTTTTTCCCGGAAATATGGTGGTGATCTTACCCCGCTAGATGGCCAGATCCGGCGCCGTTCTACACGTTTGTTTTCGGGGTTTTCTCTAACCAGATATTTCCCTCACAGCGGTGCATCCCCCAGCTGGAATGTTCTAAGCTCCCAACACATAGGGAAGTGTAGTTCATGTAAGTATAAATATGTGAAAGTAAGGGATGATGATAGGCCAAGGAAGAGGAAGGAAGGATCGCGCGCGGTCTGTGGCCCGTTTGTTGGGGGTACCAGTCCAGCATTCACCTGAAGTTGATCAGAGAAACGAGGAAAAACTATCGATCAGAGTAGCCGTTCCCTAGCATTCTCCTCAAGACAGCGCAACCTATAGCTAAGTAGCTAGTGTCAAAAATCCTATCACGGGTCGGGGCTCGAAGCTTACGACCTCCCAGTGAGAGGCACTGCGTACGTCAAAAATCCTATCACGGGTCGGGGCTCGAAGCTTACGACCTCCCAGTGAGAGGCACTGCAGTGACATCAGTTGATGCCCTGAGCCACCTCAGCCGGTTACGGCGATTGTAGCGCTGCGTCCGTGGTGTGTGGGCGCTGCGGGTGCGGCGTCGCTTGGCGCAACGCCCTTGCGCCAACGGCGTTGCGTCCCCGAAGCGCCAACGCGCACCATCGTTTGATGAGCAAACCGATCGTGGCGCGCCTGCACAGAGCCTCTAATGCCCCAGCCTCGTCGACGACCGCGACACGAAGCGAGGTTACCTACGCGGAGTTTGTCAATCGCTGCTGTCGCCAGGCCAACGACTTGCACGTGTTCGCGACGGCGGTTTCGAGTGACATAAAGGTTCTTTTTGAACTAATGTCCTCCGTCATTTTAATATACTATTTGGAAAGGAATTATTTTTAAGCGAACAAAAATTATATTTAGAAAGTTTCCGTTTCATTACCAACGTTGTTGTAATGTTTGGGATACTATTTGTCGTTTCGCAGTGTGTCTACGATTACACGTAGAAGAAAGAGGAATTATGCCTTTTTCCGAAATTAGAATCTCATATGTTACTCTAACTCCCGATTCACGTTCATTTAATTCCAAGATTAACATATTAATACGGCATGTTTAGGAAAAAACTTCTGAAAGAATTCTCTGAAGACTGATTTGACTGTAATTAAATAATAAAATAAATAGTAGGTGCAATCGTGCGGACGTTACATACTTAGAAAATGTACCATCGCTTTAAAAGTGAAAATAGCCGAAGCCAAAAATATCTCTGGGAACCCACTTTACGTTTCTGACAGCCCTGTGTACGAACGAGAGCGAGGAGGGAGTAGCATCCACAAATGAAATACTAGGCTTTTACAAACATCCAGGTGCAACTCCAGGGACCCCAAAACCCGATTTTAGGGGCCTCAACTCATATTTTCGAAATTATGCTTGATGGTGAAGTATTTTGCAGAGTGCATGTGCGCCAATTTTCCCCATATCTTAATCTGTGAACACTTTGTTCGTCTTAAATCTGTTTAGGGTACAACTGGGAGATAGATTCCTCTCTAGCAGTACTACACTTACAGTGTTTTATATAAATGTTTTTTTTTATAAAAGATATAATGTTTTCATCCTTCTTGGCATAGTGTGTGGTAATTTTATATTGCAAAGGTATCCTTTAAATTCTTAAATGTTGTGTAATTTACGAGAAATTATTATCAACGCTGTTGCATAACGGCATCTTTATGATATATCTTACTATATGTGTTGTGTACCTTAACGACATTTAAACCGAAAACTTAAGATAAGAGCAGATCAGAATGTGGAGAAGTTTTAAAAGTACCAGGATTTGGAACGCGAAGTATGGTATTTGAATGACGACCAGCAAAGATAGTAGTTTTCTAGTGTCAGTTCTTGAGGATTCAAGGATGCGAGTAATCCACCCCTAATAAAAAGCCATAAACGCCGCCGACGAGTTGCTCGTGACTGCAGCCGTCGTCACATCGACCCAACGGCGCGTGCCGTATCGACTGCACGCGCCACCTGCCCCCATGAGGGTGGATGGCTCAAGCGTGGCCTTGACACGCAACGCGCGGCGGGGAGCGCGATCGTTGCGTGATGGCACGAGTTAGCACGCGGAGTCGTCAACCGCGCGAGCCCCGACAGGGCAACAATCGGCACTTTCCACGCACTTTACTGAAGCCTAATGCGGGACGCTTCTCTCCATTCTGTCGTCACGTTGAGAAGAGCTCTAAACGAGAAATGGCGCTGCCACACCTCAGTAACTCACCAGGTTGTTCTGTGTCGGTTGAAATGATGAATTTCTAAATTGCGAGTTGTTTGTCGTTGTATTGTTTCCTTATTGTTTGAGTTGTTAAGTAGCTCGCCTTTTTTTCAATTATCTAGTTCCTTGTGTGATTTGCTCCTAGGTGTATTATTGTCGTGGTTGTACGTTCTTTTCAAACTTTACATCACACTTTAACCCGGCTTATCATTTCGTCCTTTCTAATTAAGTTCAAAATTCTGTTTAATTATTTTAAATACTAAACATAAGATGATCCAGGCTAGAAAATGAAAACCATTAATCTTAAATATAAACATTTGTAAGCCACATAAATCAAGTCACTTGTCTCGAGATAAAATGTATTGTTCCCTTATTGTTAGAATTCTTTCTTCAATTATGACGACACAAATATCTTCCATTATTGAATGTTCACTGGGAATGGGAGAGCGAAATTCACATTTTTACTGTGAGGGAACATTAACATGTTCTCCGGGACAAACAAATTTTGTCCCAATGCACATCAAATTTTAACTCTTAAGACACCTCTTTCGGCCAGAAGGCTAGAATCTGTACCTCGTTTATATCAATTGAAATGTGCTACATAAAAAACGGTCCGCAGTTGCCTTTTACGAGACCTTCCACTTGCCTTTCATACCGCATTCTCCCCAGCGTCGTTCTTCATAATCCCGCCGTCATCACTACTAATTCATGCTCTGCTCTTCGTCTCTGTGATTCGTACAGGTCACAACCTCCTAACCTCGAGACTTTCAGGCCAGCCTTCGCCTTCATTGTATATTGTAGATTTCCGCAACCGAAAGTAACTTCAGTTTGTTCACATGGACTCGCTCTACATTGCTATAAGCAACTTGCTCTATCTTTTTAGCAATGTAGTATAAAGATTATAAGCATCCGTTACTGGTTTCTTCTCTTGAATTGAGTAGTTTTCCAAATATATAATATTGCTCGATATGCCACAATTAGTGAGAACACTCGACACAGACACCTATCGTTGATGTATATTTTTACTTACAAATACGTAGTGGCAATAGTAGTGTTCTCATTTAATCAGTCTGTTACTTAATAAATACAAATTTCATAAACTCTGTTATTCGTGTTTACATCGCGTCTAAAGACAATATTGTACATTTTTATTTGAAAGAGTACACTTTTTAGGCTGTTTTATAATGAGAATGACAATTTCATTATATACTCTAAAAAAAGGTTTTAATGAAATACCTACATTTGAAAACTGAAGGAATAGACTAAATCCCTTTGTCACTGCATTTCCATTTCCCTACACAGCGCTTCCTTTTGATTTGTCAATAATTGCCATTTTGTTTCGCCCATCAATCATAGTGAAATTTTTTTACATCATACTTATCAAAATCCCACAAAGAAACAAATAATGCGGATCGTAGTTCAACGCCTGGCCACAAGCGTATTTTGACAAACACCTGAAGCTAATGTATAAATGTAACACGTGTGTCATACAATGAATAATAGATGGTGACTCAAAATATTGCACATGTGAAGGTAGTTGGGTTAAGCTGGCTTAGCAAAAGAGGGAGCCAGTTCAATAAGACTATTGATTCAGTGGTGAGTTGTAGTTGACATTTACATAATTGAAATGATTGAAGGCGTTGTCATTGTCAACAATAGTATTTATTTCAAACAGTATTGTTGACAATGACAACGCCTTCAATCATTTCAATTAATAAGACCACTTTGCTTCGATTCGCTCGCGCACTTCCAAGGCTCCGGTCATCGGCCTGCACAATTAACATGCTAGCAAAACATCCTTTAATTCAGGAAAAAAATTCCATTGCATTTTATACTTAAGTGTAGATATCTTGACTCTCTTTCCTCGCATAAACACTACTCAATTATTTCTATTTAATTACGCGCATTCCATGCGTTTTCTCATTAACTCGTACCGGTAGCGGTAGCTCAGTGCATCAACTGATGCCACTGCAGCGCCTCTGACCGGGTTCGAGTCCTAATGGCGGCAGGATTTTCGACACTAGTTTGTCAGCTAGGTCGAATTCAGTCGTTGCCTGGAGGAGAATTCTAGCGGCCGGCTGCTCTGATCGTTAGTTTTGCGTAGTTTCTCCGATCAACACCAGGTGAATGCCGGAGCAGCACCTTACAAAAAGGGCCACGGACCGCGCGCGATCTGTCCTTCCTCTTCCTTGTTCTATCCTCCCTTACACACACTTACACTAACATGCTCTACACTACCACATGTTCCGGGAGACCGGTCGGAGCTTAGAGCTTGTCCCGGTTGGGCGGTGCCCGCTGGTGGGAGAGTCCTCGTTAGGAGGAAACCCCACTAGCCGACGGTAGGTCGGCGCCGGATCTCGCCATCCAGCGGGGGAAGATCACCGCCATCTCCCGAGAAAAAACATGCACTACACTAACAGGACTAATGACCGAAGCAGTTGACGCGCCCGGAAACACGAAAAAATCTAACCAAACTCATTCAGCCGTTTGGCAAAAATGACCCGGAGCCAGGCCACCCGGCGCGGGGCGTGTCGCAGGAGGGATTCGCGGATACAAAGCAAGTGCCTGCCCGCTACGCACTGCCAGGTCGCGGTGCGTAACCCCCCCCTCCGCCTCCGCCTCCACCACTACTTTCTCCGCGACCGCCGCTGGAAAGTCGCCGGCGTACTTTCGCCGCCTTCTGAAGCAACGCGCCCCCTCCCCCTCCGCCGCCGCTACCGCGCGGACCTCGCCCTCAACGCTACTAGTATTTCCGCACACTGTTTTGTTTTGTTTTTATTTGCCGCACAACGTGAAATGCGGACACCAGGAAGGATTTGTTCATAAACAGACTACGCATGTGCTTAGTACAACTGCTGGAAAGCGTGATCCATTTTTATAAAATAAAGTTTAAATTGGTCTATAAATATGTAAAGATAATATTATTCGTTTTATTAACTATCTAAAAGGCAATAAAATGAATTCAGAAAATAAAATGTAGAGAATTTTCTAAATTTTGCCCCACAAAAATGAAGACAAAAATATTTTATATTACATTTATATCCATGTGCTGTATTTAAAACTTGAATATTAATTTCTTTTTTAAATGCAAAGATTACACTTCGTCTTATCAGATTCATACTCAGTCTACGTACAACAACTATGTTCTCCGATCAACACCAGGCGAATGCCGGAGCAGTACCCTACGAAACGGGCCACGGACCGCGCGCGATCTGTCAGAAGACCGTACACGTCTTATCAGATTCATACTCACTTTGGCGTATCACGTCGCCAGTTCGTGGACGAAGCTTCTGGGAGGTTCTAGGATTGATTCCGGCCTCTGCGCAGATATAGGCACCATCGACAAGGCTCCTGGCCGAGAAAATTTCAGATGTCGGCTATTCCCACTAGTCGTTTCTGCCGTCTCCTTCGATCAGTTGCGAGAGGAAATCTGCCTTAATCAACAGGCCAGGGACCGCGCGCTAGCATGCCTTCCAATCATCAGTCCCGTCATTGGGACAGATCGATGGACAGTTTACTCATCCGCATAGATCCATTCTCCCATTGTTCGAGTCAGTGGCGCACTCAAAGAGGAGAGCTCAGACTTAGCTTCCTCTCTTCCCTCCCCCAACATGTGTTAAAAATATGGTTTTACTACTTTTCTGTTCTAACGAAGGACATTCAATATATTAATTGTTTACGTTATAAATATTAACTATAAGTCAAGAAATTAAAGTACATTGTATACTCATCACAAAGTGGAAATTCTTTATAAGAAAACATTCAGCTGACCCTATTACCTCTTCCCTCCCCCAACCTTCCCGAGAAATATTCTGGGTGCCCCTCTGGTTCGATACAATATCCCATTAGCGTGGGAGTATTGAGTTGCAACTGCGAGCTACGATTGACCTGAGACTCTGTATCATGTGATGGGATAAAATAAAAATAAATAATGCAGCATACACACGAAAAGACGAATTGAAATTCAATCACTTTAAGAATAAATTTCTCGTTTTTCATATATATTCGAAATGTAACGAGGTCCCAGAATTCTTTCATCTCGATTCCAACACTATGTAGTTCTATGTACGATCGAAATACTAACATGCTGGGTCAGTGACTTCTGTAAATCAGTATTTACACAGTATCTACTAAAAAGTACACAATGACCTGTGTGTATAAAACCAAAAATATACACTAATTCATTGCTTTTCGTCGTTAAATTGCTTAGTAATTTTCTACACCTAATACGTTAAGGAAAAACCGCTAAAGAAACTTTTTTTCTATTTACAAGACACCGAACAACATAACACTCCGTTAGCTACCGCTGGATAGAGAATATTGGTATGATGAGGGAAATAGGCGCACATGTAACCACAACACTTCACACTACAGTACAATACTATCGTGCATAACTGTAACGATTCGTGTTAGGCCCTTAAAACTAGATTTCGAGGCTGTAATCAACTACAGGCCGTCTAATGCTGTAATCTTTTAAATGAGTCTCTTGCGAACGATCTGTTTCATTTTAGGAGGATACCCCTCACTCCATAGCACGTGTTGTCGACAACTTTCGAAGTTGGGTTCCAGAGTGCAGCTTTCTCTTTTAAAACAATTATTTACAAAGAAAGGAATGATCACACGGGCCCAAGTAGTATTGATATAATTATTTCATTTAACTGCATTCCTTTTTAAGATTACAAAACACTGATATTTTAATGAAGAATCTCTTTTTAATAATAAAATAATAATAATAATAATAATAATAATAATAATAATAATAATAATAATGGCAGAACTAGGGTGTATTCAAATTACTGAATGGAACGGTGAACGATTCCAGAATGTAAAACAAAGGAATGTTTTTTTTTGTCTGATCTGATCTCACAGTAATTCTGAACATAAAAGAACTGTTTTAGTTTATTCCTTAACAGATTTTTTCACAAAACAGCTGTTTCCCATCTTACAAACATTTACAAAGTAATACCAAATCAAGTTATGAATATAATACGGAGGTCTCATAAGTTTCCATAAAACCATGAGAAATTATACAATCTACTTCATTTTAAAAGTATTTACACATTCCATGTCACTTCAAATAACGAGTCATCGTACTTACAGAAGAATACAGTAATGGAAAGCTTTCTTTACTGTGGTGAATTAATGAAAAAAGGGAGAGAAAGTACTAAAAATGAAGTAGACAAAATGGTAGTGACAGCAGACACGCTGAAATGCAAATAACCAGTAATTTATTTCTGGAGATTGAAATTCTTAGTAATATTTAAATATATTAATTTATGTTTAAAGACAATTTCGAATATGGTTTTATATTTTGGAATGTAGACAACCTGAAGAGACATTTTCAAATGTCGAGAAAGAAAATGAATATCCGGCACTTTTGAATGCAGTCTTTAACGTTTGGATCAAATTAAACTCTATAGTACTCAGCCATTTTCTACTATGTTGTCCGAGGAATGCCCTTAGACAATCATTTTTCGTCTCGTTTATCGTGTAGAACAGAGATTCTTACAATTTTACTTTATCGTATACATACGTATATGCGGAGTAATAGACGCAGTATAGAGGAAATTATAAAACTTTACTTTGAGAAAGTCTGTGGCATTCTGTAGCATCAATAGTTTAAAGGTTGTATCCCTCACGCATGACAAAACAATATGTACCGCCAGGATATTACCTTATAGAGGAGATTTAAAAACTGTTTATCTCCCTAAAATACAAAGATTTTTTAAACGTTTTGAAAATATTATTTTGAATTTTCGTAGTGAATAATTTTTAGGAAGAGAAAAATAGTTAATGTAGTGGGAAAATACTGAAAGTTGCGTATTAAATAATCACAAAAACGTTGAAGAGACTCAACTTCATAGTTGCGTAGTAAATTTCTTCTCCCAATTCTCCCACGAAGTTGTTCACGCACCCCTACAAGTCTACTGCGTACCTGGCTTTGCGGACCTGTAGTGTAGAAAGTACTATTTTGTTCAGCCCCTTACAATGTTACCCTTTGAATGCCAGTTTAGCTCAGCATAGCACGTTCAGACCCATTGTTTAACATGCTGAGCTGGGCTTTTGGGCATCAAGAAAATGTGTGCAACTAGTGTATTAGTTTGAATTATTGAAGAACGGGAAGTCGCGAGAATGTTGGCCTTCACAGAAATCACCTAATGCGATTAGAAGCGACTGTTACGACATCGTTTCACACATTTAAGGAAGTCGAAAACCTACTTAGCAAGTTTGAGGCCAAACCATATAAGCGAAGTTCTGGCGCATGTGCATTATTGTTCACAATGCAACAAATGGGTGTTGAATGTCAGCATTCATGCGTTTGAATTGTTTCGGTACATATTGTCAAAAGATGTAACTGCCCTGTATGGCACAACTCCGCACTGATTCACGTCAAATTATTACAAACGGTTCAAAACAAATTTGTACGTAAAATTATTAAAGCACTTTGGTTCATTAGCAATAGTCAAATACAAGTGAATTATCAATTGCTCCAATAACTGAATTTCTGTCAGCATTAAATAAATCATTTTATTCCAAACTCCAGTTTCTACCTTGCAACCCTATTTTCAACCGTGGCAAATCCACAAATTCAAGAATCAGAATCCGTTCCTGTTTCGCTTAAGACTATTTTCGACCTCCATAAACATTTGTACTCAGGTTTATGGACAAAAAAATAAATAATAAAGGAGCATCATGTACCATATCATGTACCAGCACAACTCCCTAAAAAGCATTATCTGCTGAACAGGAAATAAATAAATAAATAAATAAATAAATAAATAAATAAATAAATAAATAAATAAATAAATAAATAAAGTTTTATAAAAGGATGTAAACTAGGTTCTTTATAACTTTGATAGGTTCATGTATTGTTTGAAAATCACGTTGTCTTTTATTGTCTAAATTTTTGAAATTACATTAATAATCAGACAGGGTCGCCACGAAGTGGCCTTTAGACCTGGGAGAACCAAAATGGGGCCACAACTGAAACTGTGCCGTCACGTCAGTCACTGTATTGAATCTGAAGATGGAGGAAATAATGCCAACCTCCGAAACGTTATGTGAATTTAAAGTTTTAAAATAGTGTTTTAAGAGGTCATTTTAGTATGTCATTTTAAAAATGTAGATAGTGAATATTACCATGTTCGTCGCCAAAAGAAATTTTAAGAATTGTTGCTAAGTGTTTTTAGAGAGTTGCCAGTAATAAACAAATTAAATTCTGCAGACCTTTTTTTCTTGCTTTTGATTTGTCCTTCAAAAAATGTACAGTTCCGTTTTCCTAGCCTACAAAACTAATCACTCGCCATCACATATACCCTGTAATGTACAAGCAACAGTGCCATTCATTGCTATCATTAACATCAGTTCTGTAAATAAAAACAAAACAACATTCTATAATGAATATTAATCAAGGTCGAATCCTGGGAAGGATGTGTCTTAAGGACTGACATGTATTTTTTAAAATCTAAATGAACACTAGGCACATTGATTAAGCTAACTCCACTCCACATTTTCAGTCAAGACTTTTAGTTACATTTACACGCAAGTATTCTCATCTTTTTTGTAACCTAAATGTTTTTCGAATTAATTATTAAACTGTTAATTTCTAAAGAATTGCATCAGCTTTTCAGAAGTGAAGTTGTCCTAATCCTAGACTCTCCATTTCTCCCCCAATAATTTTAAAGAAATCGGTGACCTGACCAATAGCATACCGGCTTTCCATCTCTGTAAACCGAGCTTCAAACACGGGCTATTTCTTGGGGAATTTGCGAGGGAAGATCGCGCTCGCGCCACGTGTCCTCGGGTAAACACAGGGGTGTCGCTAAGTGAAGTCGTAGGCTTCCGCGGCCAAGGTGTGCTTGCGCGGCGCCGGGCTGTCCAGGCATTCGCCGTCCCTGAAATGTTCGCGGAGCGGTTGAATCACCGATGCGACGTGCGCCGCCGTGCCCGGAAAGCGGTTCCTCTCCGGGCGCGAGAGCGGTGCGTGTTGCGCCGAAAGCAACGGAGCTGCGTGACACTTTTTTGCCGGAGCGGCTAAAACCGCTGTCTACGCGTCGTCGTGGAGGGCGGGCGTGGCGACATGGCGCGGGGCGTGGCCATGAAATCATGATGCAAACAGAAGGCGGCAATTCCGGCCTGTAGAGCGTAAGTACTTTGCCATGAAATAACGATACACACAGAAGATTATATCATTGCGCATCTACCAGTAGTGTATAGCAAATAAGTATTTTTCCATGAAATCATGATGCAAACAAAAGGGGAAACCATCGTTCTTCTACCAATAGTGTGAAAAATAATATATTACTGCGTGTAAGACGTGCCGTGGGATATGATGGACGACACTTTCAAACTAGTTTGGTGAAGTTTTTGTATTGTAAAATTTGATGACAATTCAGCGACAGCCAAGTGCGTTTTCAGTAGTTAGGTGATTAATTTCGTACATTAGGCATTAGGAGGGAGAGTATCTAATATCTCATTATGTTAAATAAAACACAGCAACGTCCTAACAAGCCCTGTTGACATGTCTTTTAACACTTTGGCACGTCCAAACCAAGTCTTCTTTGAAATCATGTATTAAAACTAGTACATAAATTTCGACAATCGCTGTCCCCCAAACCTTCGTACATTCTATCAGTCTGTCCACTGCTCTTTGAATCTGGGAAATTTACACGTTTTTGAAAATTTATTTCTTCTGCGTCCGTTGGTAGGATGTGTATCAACGATTGAATATTGACAAGCATAGGTCTATGCATTTGTATACATCTTCTGTTGTTTTTGTTGTTGCTGTTGGCGACATTGCGTCATGGCGTATCGAAAAGAAGGCGAGGGAGAATGATGACAGAAGAACTATTCAGGATATTTTTTATATTTAAAACATGAATATTCACGCATCTATAGTTGAACCAGTGGGTTGCTTAACAGTCAAACATTGTTTACTAGTTGTCTTTTATCTGTTTTATGTGTTACTAGTTTTCGTTTATCTTGAGTTTGACGTCAGTACTCTTATACTTACATTAGCCTTCTCCGATCGAAATTGGCGTAATATTTCAAACATCAGAGCTTCAATAGGTCATTTTAAGTTTTAGTAATACTTAGATAATGCTTTTATTTAGTAGTCACTGGAAACATTTTCAGATAACGATTTTGAAACCGATGTATTACTACTGTGGCGCCGTTCGCTCATTCATTAGGGGAATATTTTGACCAATTTGCGGGGTGGTGGATCGGGGGCCCGGGGGGGGGGGGGGGAAGAGGCTTGATTGGGGCCGTGGCGGGAGGCGTGGATTGGTGGACGGACGGGAATGAACGCAAAGAGGCGAAGTGGGAAGGAACGTGGTGCCTTGGGACGGCGTGGCGAGATGTGACGTGACAGGCAGAACGAAACAAGACGCGATGGGCCGGGCCGGGATGGGATAGGATGATACATGAAACGTGGCGGGCGGTTGGTTGGAAGGTTAAAGGTTGGAGTGGGATGGGGCAGGATGGAGTGGAATGGGCCGGGATGGAGCGGGATGGGGAGGGATGGGGTGCAGTGGGGCAGGATGGACGGGAGGGGGGGGGGGGGAGGCACGGGAAGGGGAAGGGGGCGGAACGGAGCGGGAGGGGGCAGGGCGGGACGAGGCGAGGCGAGAAGCAGCGCGCCTTGAGCGCTTGGCGGCGCCGCTGCTCGTGCGCTTTCCTCGCGCCGCGCCGTGCCAGGCGCCACCTCGGCGACGCCCTGCCCCTGCAGCGCCTGCCGCGGGGCCCAGGGCCAGCACGCGAGGGCGCACGCGCTCACGCACACGCGTCGTGGCGGAGAAAGGGAGCGCGATTGCCCGTGCACGGGGCCGTACGCAGGGATTTAATCAACGCCACCTACGTAGAGCTATTTAGGTGGCGTTGGTTGAATTCCCGAACTACGCACTAAGATCGCAGCACTAAAACATGCAGAAAGAAGTCTTTGAAAATTTCTTTGAATTTTCTGGCCGGATCCGAAAACAAATTATCAGTTCCCCACCAGGAGACCGAGACGCGACCAATGACAGACATCTCATATGTTTCGATTTGTGTGGTGTGACGCATCCGCACACACGGACACTGGCAGTTAATCTAACACCGTATAGGGGTTAGCATCAACCATCAACATGTGTTTTTCTAGAATTCTGCTACAATATTCTAGAGGATACCTGCCAAGAATTGTGCTATCGATTTGTCTTTACGAGAGCAATCGAATGAGCAATATTGATCATCTTTGGAGATGCCGTAAGTCACCGAAAACTTGTTTTAGTTGCTTAAAAAAAGCAAAAAAAAAAAGACACTTCAGAATCGAGCCATGAAAACGTTAAACTTCTTGAATGCACAGCCATGTACAGTGTTCTGGGATACTAATGCATGTTGTAGCTTTGTATAACTGAAATTTAAAAAAAAGATCTTCATCTCCTTCAGGTTTTATTTTTATCTCTTCAAAACTACAGTAATTTCGCACAGTACATAAAATATAATTAATAGAACGCATCTTTTTTTAAGGTCGCATCAATATCTAGGTCATTAGCGACCACTATTAGTGTTAACGTCATGGTGATGATAAGGGGTGAAAGGATGAACACAAATACAACCATGCCCGAGGCAGGACTCGAACCCGCGACCCCCTGATCCGAAATCGCGACGACACTACTGCCTTAGCCATCTCGGCCAACGGACCGGCAAAACGTATCTTATAATAGAAAAAATGTTAGAAGTTCTGACTTACTCCCTTTTGCCGGAAGTATTTCCACACAATGAACCCCAATAGATTTCCTCCACGCCGATCGCTCTCAGCAGTGGTGAGTAGGAACTGTTTCGCATTGACTGGGTCGCATTGAGCGAGTTTCGGACCTGCGCTTCTAGTCCGGGCGCGAGCGGCGGTTTCGGCATCGTCGCACAGCGGGTTCAACCCGGCAGACGCGGTGCCTGGAAGATGGGGTACGGCAGTCGCCAAACTCGTGCTTTCGTACGGTGTCGAACTGGATAATCGAGTTTACTCTTCTCGACTTACTTGACCCATCTCCCAGCAGCGTCTTTCGATCTCGAGAAGCTTGTAGCGACTCTGGTCGGAGAAAGTGGGGAACGGGACTGAATTTTTACTCCGTTCTGCTCATCCTGGATCGAGTTGGGGTAATGAAATCTCTGGTAAAGCTGCTGAGTAGTGGTGTAGCAAGTCTGACCGTAGACTATCTCTTCACAAGCCGTTTGTAAAGGAATCCACGTCTATGCCATTTCTTCTTAAAATAACATTATGTACCTAAATATTTGTAGGTATTTTTGGAAAAGCTCAAAGAAATAGTTGCATGATATTTATAAATATGACAAATTTTCCATTATGTGTTCACAAGCAACTATATTTTAAATAGCCTCAAATACTACTATTTTTAATACTTCCAGTTGTCAAAATTTTTTATAGTCAGAAGGCAGGAATTTCACTCGGAGAGGAAGTACACACATGTCAAGAAACAATTTCCCATAATGTCAGGTTAAAAAAGGGGAAATCAGGGATTAAACATTTTCGAAATTAAAATGTTTTATTACGTAAGGCTGCTGAGCCATCTTCAAAATTTTCAGTGGAACCATTCTCCTCCTTGCTCCCCCTATGAGAACGCCTTCGTTGAGGTGTTTCAAAATGCCAATCACGAAAATAATTAGTCACTTTTTGATGTTTAAATAATTTGACAACTTTCTCTGTGTTCATTCATATTTTATACCCCATAGTTTCTTTCATCTGCAATGAGGTATCCTGTCACTCTGATCCTTACTTCCGAAATTTTTGATAAATGATGCAAGTGAGAATAATTGTTCGGTAGTTTTCAACTTCATGTATCTTCCTTTTATTACTCAGATTATCCACTTCTTTAACTCCAAATATTCTTTGCAGGATTACATTCCTTAAATTCGATTGAGAAAAGCCGTAAATGTTGAATTTAAACAAGTATACGATTGATCATTTATTTGCTTATATTATTACTTTAATGTTGTGCACCGGCAAAGTACATTAATAAAGTAGAGAAGACCGGGACTTATTGACACCAGTTGGTAGTTTTTAATTAGTACCCCCCAAAAAACAAAATATCCGTTTCAAACTCGTAGAGTCTCTAGTTTGTTCAGATCGATCGGGATATACTAATTTTGGAGACAAACGTCTGAACAGTTTGGGTGCTAGCATTGACCTCCGACAGACAGACGAACGGAGAGGCTTTTTGCTGTCGAATGCCGTTCGGTATCAAGGTCCCACAAAACAAATGCTGACATCATAAAGTTTTAGAGAAAGCAATTCACTATATACGAGAACGAGATTTATCAGGGCCCAACAATACGTTTTTCGGCCTAATAATCGCCAATTTCTGCCGCACGATTACAATACTTACTCTTTATTATTTAAGTAGTGAGGTGAGAAGTAAAAACTGACACGCGAAAATCACGAGCTAGGATGCACTGACAATACTGAGAATTCTTTGGGACGTTCATTAGGTCGAGAAGGTAACGTGTCAGAATGACACGGCTGCCCTTATTCTTGCCAATTAAATCTAAAAGCACGCACACACTGCGTTTGCATCACGTAAGAGTAGTTTTTGTAACTGAACGGAAAGCTATTCCCATGTCCTTGCAGACGTTAATGCAAAATGTGGGACTAATAAACGATGTCAACGACCACAGTAATATAAAGAGATTAGAGCTCAACTCTCAAATATGACACAAGGGCGCTAACACGTGTAACTCCATTTTCTCATGCCATTTGACGTTCTAGGTGACGCAAAGTGCTGCGAAACCTTGTGACGCAATATTTCACGCACTGGTTTGACCGCTGCAACCGACGCTTGCGTAAGTTCAATGGCGCTTTTAATCTCGGTTCCAAAGATTTAGTAAATGAGACTAAAATACGTCGTGCTCATGTCTAAATTACCTTCTCACCATCACAATTTCAATTTGGCTACTGACCTGAAATCTTTGATATTTAACTAACCCATAGGAAATGTGAAGCGAGTTGAAGTTGTATTGTACAGTAAGTTGTGATTGCCTTTGGAAGAGAAAGAACCCTATCATCACATTTCTGTATGATTCCAGTACTATAGGATCTGTTAAGAGCCATTCATAGTACGCATTACGAATTTAGGATTTTCTGTTTAAAAACGCCAAAGTCCAATTTTAGAAATGTTTGGCACATTTTTCTTTAGCACCTCTTCCGTCTTGCATCTGCTCAGTCACGCGTGATACAATTCGAACTATATTAGAGTGATTGGGGATTCTTTTAATTTGTTTTATCCTAAAATCTGAAACAATGCTGAATACGAAGACACTGTAATCGTAGTTGTTCCCTGTTAAATAAACAGTGACTCATAAGTGAAGGCATATCCGCCATTTACGGAATTTCAAAACTTCCTTGCTTGAACTTGCTCGTGACGATAATAGCAAAGCAAAACTCTCGCGTCTCAAACAATAATGGGAATTTATTACTCTAAAACCTCCATAATGAAAAATCGGGAACCATTGCTTCCTGTGAAAGACTGGATTCTTTTCGAATGAATGTAACCAATTCCATTAAATGGACTCAAAATATATTAGATTCCGTTTCCACTCTAATTACGATCCACTCTGTGTAATGTAATCTATCGTACAATCACATAAATTCTTCTATTGATATAATGAATCATTTTAGGTCCAAATATATTTTTGAGGCTTTTCAAAAATTCTTTTCTTCTTGTTTGTTTTGGCCATTTCATTGGTAACATACCCAATACCAATTTTTTATCATCGTTTGAAGATTATCTCATAGAAGACATTAATGAGAATTTCGAGAATTTTAGTGCTTCGTGTTACATTTCTGAGAGACATGTGCAAGAGACTCCTCAAAAAACACAATCATGGTTTGACTACAAAAACATCTGCCTAATTTATAAAAATAAAAAAATACAAGGTTTGATCTTTTACTGTTCTAGTTGAATACAAGCGATTGGTCAGACTTATAATCCCGGATTGCACACGACTTGAGTGATCGCTGTAGCAGTGCTGTAAAAAACCTTCATTTAAATATTGTTTGTTGAAGAGCGTCGCGTACATGTTCTTGTAAAAGAGATAAGGAGAACAAGAACACCATTCATTGAATTTTGCATCTCATCATTGATTTTTGCAACTCTTTGAACTTACTCAAAAACTTAACTTACTCGGAATGAATATGTCCGAAGTAAGAACACTGTCACTGATGTGAGGATCGTAACTCGACGAGTTATTTGTTTTATGTATGATGTGAAGCAATACCTGTTCTATAAAAGCCCGTTGCGAAGCTGTTTCCTAGATGGATTACTCCACCTTCCTCTTTCCTTCTACGCATTGCCACTGCGAACAGTTTTCCGTCAGAAGTCTGCTTGGCATTAGCATTGAATGTTGCGAGGGAATTCTTGTGGCGCGACTGCTGCCTTTCCAAGAGGAGTGCACAGTGGGATGAAATCCCGAAAAACTGACACAAGCTTCCTAGGAGATTTGAAGATAAATCCCTGTTCATTCCAAGGAAGTGGAAGTGATAATAATGTGAAAAAGTTTTGTAGAGCTTTATTTAATTTAATGATGGTTGAGTATTGCTTTTTTTAATTTCTGTAATCTATTTTATCTGCTTTAAAATCTAAAAACCTGGAAGAAAATATTGGACGTCGGAAAGATTGCGACCTTATAGATTTTTTAAAATTTCAATTCCAAATTCAGGATGACTTACAGCGATGTGAAACAGAACCACCTTCCCTGCAAATATTTACTGGAAACATTTATATCCATGATCATCATTATCATCATATCATCATCAACATATCATCATCGTAACTATTCCCACCTCTTCATTTATAATTCCCCTTCCTAATTTAGTTTTCCTCTTCAGAAGTGTTTTCTGTCATAGAAACAGCACTTTAAGCCAACGCAATGGTTGAGTAATTTCCTGATCTCGTAATTTTTAATAATATTTTCAGGGAATTGAAAGGCATTTTTTATTCTTATTATTATTTTCATCATCCCAACAATTTCACTACAATTTGGGGCACTTCACTCTACTTAATTTCCTACTCCATTCCATTCCCTTTCGCTTATTTTCCTTTCCATTCTATTTCCGCTCTATTCTGCCACCAGGCAACATAAGCTTACTTGACGAATTACGTTTACATCTATAATAATGACCTGAAGCAGATAAAGTTCTGATGATCAAAACAACATAAAATGCTTTTCCACAAAGAAGTACACATACTGTTAAGAACAACAAATATACTCTGGTATAACACAGCAATAAATTAAACATTTTAACATAAAACAGTCTGCACGAATTTGCAATAATATGGTGTATATTCTACAATTGGTTTCTACATACCAGGGATAACAGAGCAGTTGCTGATCCATAACGCAACACATGAATAGCAAGTATTTAATTGCACGCGGCCTCTTCCTTGAAGTCTTGCTGTTGCAATGACGTCATCTGTGTCGTAAGCGGTGACGCATTGGGCATTAAGATTTAGTCGGTTCGCGCAGTATGATAATAGGTGGAATAACATAAAATTTTTGACAAAATCAAAACTATTTTTTTTTTATACTTTTCCTGAGTTCTTGGTGTATCTAACGAAGCAATAGTCGTCTGTCAATATTTTTTTTTTATACTTTTCCTGAGTTCTTGGTGTATCTAACGAAGCAATAGTCGTCTGTCAAGAGGCCGGGAACTGTATAGTTTTCTTTCAATTTCTGAGTGAGTTGGACATTAGTAGGCCTATTATAGACTAGCGGGCTCCAGCTGTAAAAATGCTGCCGAAAAAACTACTCCACAACAGTTCTTTATTTACCAAGAAATTGAAAAAATGCAGTTCCATTATGCAAAGTGTGAAATGCAAAAATTAAATGAAGAGCTGCCTCTTTCTTAGAGCCTCGCAGACGCACGACGTCAGGTGTGTTGTAAGCAGTTATGTCTGACAGATGAGAATTCAGTCGACACGCGCAATGTGACAATAATCGGAACGACAAAATCAAATGTTTTTTTTTCTGGAGTTTCAGAATATCTAACAAAATCATTGACACTTCTATCATGGCCGAAGGCTGCAGAGTATTCTTCCATTTTTTTGGAAATTAGTACTAATAGACTACATATTTGAATCGGTTCAATGAGCAGCAACCCGCCAAACACAGAAGACTAACCGACCACCGCGAAGTATCTTCAACAATATTTTCATTATTTGAATATATTTTATTGAAAATCGACACTGTTTCATTGTTTTTGAAATTTTGCCGAGATCTTGGCTATCTAACGAAACTATTTTCTATTCTCGCACAGTCATAGACTGCTTAGTTTTCTCTCAATGTCTGCGAGCACCCGAAATTATACAGATTTTCTTTTCGTTCCATGAGAATCACCGTCAATCCAGAGATTCGCTTTTGTGTGCCATCCTTTCAAGTGGCGGTGTCCGTTTGCGTTGCCAAATAAGACTCCAAAATCTTGTTAGGAATGTGCAATAACACTTGAATAGCGAAGTTAAAATGATTCTAATACTCTTCTAAATTTATCGATCCTGTTTGAACCCTCAACGTTTTGAATGATGCCCTATAACATGTTCATACGGGTGGCGATCTGCGTCAGCTCCACTGTGCGCCGGAGCGTCCCCCTGACCGGTCCGCGACCTCCCAGTCGCCGTCTCGTGGCGCTTCCTGGAACGCGGGCCGGAACTGCACTGCCAGGCGGTGCGCTACGACGCTTCCGCTGCGGCCGGCCACCTGCCGCCGCGTGCACTGGGGATGCGACAGACATCGTTTTATCCAAACATGCAACTTCTAAATTACAACATCAATGTTCGTATCTAGGGAGCGGATTTTGACGACTTAAAACATCGCCAAAAATTATCAATAAAATGCTCTTAAAATGTTTTAAAAATGCCCTAAAAGCAAAGGAAGAGGATTGTGGGAATTTTGATTTGGTGGTGTTGACGTTCTTATAAGAAGAAATAAAAGAGGTCATCTTCGTCAACATATTATATTATAATTATAATATGTATTACAACATATTATAATATGTTGACGAAGATGACCTCTCTTATTTCTTCTTAAACGAAGAGGACATAAAAAATGTGATAAAAACCAGTTCAAATGAACAACTTCAGCTGTTGGATATGTTCAGTTGCGGCTCGTGGTTTTCTAAATGGGGAAGGCTGCAAATGCATTGTTTTACATAGGATGTATTATATTTCCACATTTAATCTTTTCATATACACGCATAACAGAGAAGCGCTCCTACCGCATATTGGGAAAACTAGTTATGCTCAATGCTACTTGCTGAGCTGCATGAAATCTGGTGACCACGCCCTTATTTAGACCCTTGAAGGCTGCCTAGCCGCAGTCTTCGTCCGCCGGTAAGCCTGTGCAGGGAATGCATGACGTCACACCTCGTCGTTTTTACACAGGCCTTATGACGGAATGAAGTGGGAGCCTAACCCTTTTGATTTCCCTGTCAGCAGCTTCAAAACGGACGACCGTTATCGAACTCATAAACAAAAATATGGATATGTTTGTTACATAATATAACTCAGTTATTGTTACATAATGTAACTCATAATATAAATAAATAAATAAATAAATAAATAAATAAATAAATAAATAAATAAATAAATAAATAAATAAATAAATAAATAAATAAATAAATAAATAAATAAATAAATAAATAAATAAATAAATAAATAAATAAATAAATAAATAAATAAATAAATAAATAAATAAATAAATAAATAAATAAATAAATAAATAAATAAATAAATAAATAAATAAATAAATAAATAAATAAATAAATACATAAATAAATACATTTACAAAAATATTTTTAAATTTCTTTTGGGGACGATTTCTATAGGAGAGGCTCCACCTTACAGCCTTGAATGAGGAGCCGCGCCTGGATATGTCAGTGATGTAATCGAGACTACTTCTGTTAGTTCAAGTGAACTCAGATTTCTAACTTTTGGCTTGGACTGTTCTTTACCAGAAAATCTCTGTCTTTAGTTATCCCGAAATCGGCTGAACTGCCAATGACGCTGACAGGCGTCACTGGAACTTTAGATTACATATTCACAATGGCTGACATTACAACTTCTGAGCGAAAAATCGAATTGCAAAAATGTTAAAATTTAAAAGACTTAGCCGAAATCAAAAAAATAAAAAAAACTATAAAAATGGGCCATTTCCTTTTGTCATAGCATAAAATGATTTCTATACTAACGGCATTGTTCTGAAGCGAAAAGAAAACAAATGACATTTCATTAAAATCCGCCCCCTATTCATAACACATTGTTCTTAACACCGTCCCAAAAACATCCCTGTTTTAAACGTGATTCATTGAACACATTTTTTACCTTTCATCACATTTTTCTGAAAAAATGTTCAATTTATCGATGTTTGAAAAATTATATTAGTTGGGAGCGAATTTCTACGATTCTGCATATTTTTGTCCGTTGCTTCACTGCATAGCTAAGAGAAATTTTTTGACATTTGGTTAGAATACGGTGCTATATAGATCAAAATATTAGTGCATATTTGGCCTATTTTTCCTGTTGGATTTCTTCTTCTTCACTTCACGGATTAGGGAAATTCCCTGTTCCGGCTTCGTTACACCATCTCTGTCGTGGACGGCCAATGACCCTTCTTCCTCGTGGTCTGTACAGAAAGGCATGTCGGGGGATCCTTTCGTGAGACATTCTTCCTAAGTGCTGTACCCACCGCGCCTGTTGGATCTATATCTATTTATTTGTGAACGTTGACTGATTCGAAAGAGCTTGTCACAGTTTGAGTTTTTTGTTTGGTTGCTACAGATGATAAAATATTTGTGCAAATGTAGGATATTTCTTGAAAACATATTTTTAAACCAGTGAGAAGAAATACAACAAGACATTCAATGTACTTCACGAAGGCGAATATTTACTTCAATTATTTCTCGCGCGTAGTAGGGTAGATTATATTATGTTTGCACAAAATATATATTTTCGTTCCAAGCATCCTTCTCCTGAATTTTATCAAGAAAGGTTTGTAGAGGAAATTATATATTGTTAAATTTCATTGCACATTAAAAGGCATACTTCGGAGTTTTTAGGTCATAAATGCATATTTTTAAAAGCATATTTCAAGATCGTTTAAGGCATAAAAATCCTCTTCCTAATTATTAGTTTTGTTTTGTTATTATGGTATATTTTATAAAAACATACATGTTTTGAAAGCGTCGTGTGTGAAGCATCCCTAAATTGACGTTCCTTAAAGGTGAATCTCTTCCGAATTGGTAATTGTGAATAAATATTTTCAACAAACGTTTCGATGGGTTTTTTTTTTCAAGTTGTCAGACTGTCACCAGTGATGTACATGAATATGTATGGTTGAAAACTGCCTGTAATGAGAAAATCACTTACTCGCCAACTTAAATTTCAGTTATCTAAATGAGTGATCTTGAATAGAGATTTTCGAAACTCCGACTTTCCACGGAACTCTAACTTTTTTGCTCTGGTGCCATCAGACATCCAGAGCACACAAACAGTTTATTATACGCTCACGTTTTCTTGTGCCTCGGAATAGCCCCCACTCCTTTAATCACATTTGTTGAATACAGAATACATGATAGTAACGATCGTTGTCAACACAATCTGATGACCAGAAATGTTTGCTCGGGTGTAATAGAAATTATTTCGCATCGAAAACAAACTAAATATTTGATATTATAATCCTGGCGTCAAAATAAACAATCCCCTCACTCCTCTCGCATCTAGCGAAGTGAGGTCTCGAAGTGAGATTGATTTTTCGTGTTTCCGGGCGCGCCAACTGCTTTGGTCATTAGTCCCGTTAGTGTACTGCATGTTTGTTTCTCGGGAGATGGCGGTGATCTTCCCCGCTGGATGGCGAGATCCGGCGCCGACCTACCGTCGGCTAGAGGGGTTTCCCCCTAACCAGGACTCTCCCACCAGCTGGGCACCGCCCCAGCCGGGACAAGCTCTAAGCTCCCGACCGGTCTCCGGAACATGTGGTAGTGTAGAGCATGTTAGTGTAAGGTGTAAGGGTGTGTGTGGAAGGGGAGAGGATAGGACAGGGAAGAGGAAGGACAGATCGCGCGCGGTCCGTGGCCCGTTTCGTAGGGTACTGCTCCGGCATTCGGCTGGTGTTGATCGGAGAAACCACGGAAAACTACCGATTAGAGCAGACGGCCGCTAGAATTCTCCTCCAGGCAGCGACTGAACTCGACCTAGCTGAAAAGCTAGTGTCGAAAAAGTTGCCGCCGTCAAGACTCGAACTTAGGACCTCCCGGTCAGAGGCGCTGCAGTGCCATCAGTTGATGCACTGAGCTACCGCTCCAGATGCTTCGGTCGAAGACGACTGAAATAGCGTTAAAAATCACCCATATATAGTAATGATAGATTAAAATTATGAAGTGCACAACCTACGACGCGCCACGTCTTCTAAATGGTAGTAGGAAGATTCCTAGTAAGTTTTCCATACGTTGGTACTATGTCTATCTGTTACGGAGCCGTAAATGTTAAGTCTTGAACGCGTGATTAGGGATTCGCTCCCATGTTAGGACAAAGAGGCAAGAGAAATTGTGCATTGCACTGACCTAAGGTTATTTACGTAAATCGCATATTTTAATTTTTTTTATCTAAAAAGAAATAATTGTAAAATATTCTACTAACTCGTTGACTTTTTCACCATTATAACGAGCAAAATTTTTGAATAGTAATTAGTGAAAAACTAGATAAACTAGTGAAAAAATTTACCTTGTTTACTTGGAATAACACTATCAACTTCATTTTAATCATTATCTCTTCGTTTTTCCGTACACGGTAAATATCACGCTAGTATATGTAAAGATTAATACCCACGACAATGACTTGTTCAAGTGGAATAATTTATCCACCTATGGATTTGATTACTATTACAGAATAACATTTGCGGTGTTCCGGTTATGTTACTTTTTTATTTTATGCCTTTTTACACGAATGTCACCTTACATTTAACGAAGGTTTCCTAGTTGACTCTGGAATGCACGGCCTTGCGAAAAACCTACTCGCATGTCTAAAGTTCACGAACCTTCTGTCGCAAGAATTCACCGGTCCAATATGCTTACATCCGCCCTCCTTCTGTGGCACACTTGAAGCTTTCGCTTTTATTACTGAAATTAGGGCATTCTAGTGATGCGTTTGATGTTTCCTAAATGTTTCTCTTCGAAGACATTAACAAGTTTTTGCGTGTGATCTTCTCAACTCATAATTATAATAATAATAGTAATAATAACAATAATAATAGTAATAATAATAACAATAATAGTAATAATAACAATAATAATAGTAATAATAATAACAATAATAATAGTAATAATAATAACAATAATAATTTATATTATTGATTATTATCATTACTATATTATTTTCTTTTCTCTGTTTGATCTCTATTTCATTTATTTTATCTTTCCCGAAGTTACAGGTATCGGTGTGAAGATAATACTTTTGGAGAGACTGTACTGCGAAGACACTCGCTGTACATTTGTAGCATTCTAGACACGGGTGTTTCCGAATCAGATGTGAGAAAAAAAGAGGCAGGAAAAGTATCTGCACATTAGGTCTGATTAGGACTAGACTCCCTGGCATCACTCTTCAACGCCACGTACTTCTCCCCAAAATTAGTGGAAATTTATTTGTGAAAATATGTTGTCTTCACGATATGGACAACGTATAAGAGAAAAGAATGTTCTGTGTATTTCATCCAAGCCAATGTGCGTGTTATCCAAACCAATGTCTACACTTCCTGTTGGAACTGATAAGCGACAACCAGGAAGCAAAACAGACCAGAAACTGAATACTTACCAAAGTACTGGCGAGAAATAATTTATTTTTGATATTTTAAATTACTCTCGCTGTCTCTAACATACTCTAATTTAAAATTAGAAGTAAATAAGTTTCAAATGTATCTAGCATATAAGCAGTGAACATAAAACATGCCTCAAAAAATGTTACGCCTGAATTCACGACTTCGATGAGACGTAAGACTAACAGATGCATAGGCTTTTCCAAATAAGAAAATAAAGTAACGTCCACTCAGATGAAAGATTTAAATGCAAATAGCTGGACCAGTGCGAACATTCCGCAATGTGTAAATATTGTTAAAAGTGAAAAACAAAATTCGTACTGGATTTCAAATTTGTTTGGCCAGCACCTTAACTGTCCGTTAAAGAATTATCGGCCCGACATGACGAGCCTATTGACAGGGGAAAATTTAATTTTTCATAGATGTCGAGGATTACATAGTACTCGATTCTCATCCCGCTCTACATGCTACGTATAGATGCTTCCCGGAAGAGCTAAACCTAAAAAATGTAAAAGTACTTTCGAAAGAGTCTGATTTTGTAGAATACTGCTTAAAGAACATTCCTCGAACTCCACTCCCCCAGTTTCCTCCAAGTTTCCCCGTAAGTATCTTCGGAAGTTTCCTCACAAAATAACATAGATCCGATTTTCAGTATTAACTCCTAATTTTCGAAAATAGCATAAGTTTTGAACACCCTCGCACAGTTTCGAAGATAATTTTTTTCTTCAAAGGAAATTTGTCTACAATTAATGTCATGCACCTTTTTTTGGAAAATATTAATAGTTTTCGAGCAATTGTGAGCGCAAGAAGGGAGAATTTAAAGAAGTAATTTTCTCAAAAACGGTTTCAAATGTTTCCTGTAAACTTGCGGTACAAATAGTGGTAAATGCGCTATCTAACGTGATATTAACGCCATTTTTATGTGTTCTTTTGAAATTCCTTCTCCTGATCTTCCAAAATTACACAAATAATTTTTTTTAAATATCTCTTATATCATTAAAATTCACATTACAGATTATTTCATTGTTTAATACGCTTATTAACACGGAACATCCAAAATATTTCTATTTTATGTTATTTTAGAAAATCCTACGGTTTTGAATATACGGGAACAAAAACGGCGCATTTTGAGGCAAAAAAATCCTTTTCAAGAAATAATTGTCCTTAATGGAGATGATCGGGAAATTAAAGTAACTCCATTACAGCATCCTTCACTGTACTTCACTTGTACTTCACTGTACCTTTATGGATATTTCAATACTAAAGTAATTAAAAGAGAGCCTTCCCGTGATATATATGCATTTCATGTAATGTTAGACTTTGCTGAGTACATGAAATGCACTGGCCTCTTATCTGTTCTCTCATCATCGTCCGTTGGTTTTGTGTTTCCACGTGCTTGCGGAGCAAACGAGTACCGTGGCTGACCGGCAGCGTGAGTATACTGCTACGTGATTCATCGAAGTTCCAACCTACATTTCATATTCTAGACATCTCGTCACTTCCAAACAAAAAATATATATTTTTGATCCATTAATAAGATCGCTGGTTAAGTAAACACCTTCTAGTAATTAAAGAAAAGGTGTTGTCAGGTATCACCATGTTGATACCTGACAACACCTTTTCTTTAATTTGTCATTCAATTAATGTTAGACACGAATGATCATTTTTGGGAGTGCTGTCGGTTTCTAGGACAATGATTCTCGAAATTACAAAATGGACACTATAACAGTGGGCCGATATATGAAGTTGGTGAAAAAGATAAAGATATTTATGATTGGTCAAACATCTTCCAGCTGCAGAAGATATGTTGCGAGACGAGCTGTGTGTGGCCGATCATACGACCATCCACCTATGGTCCGGATCTGTCCCCAAACGAGTTCCATCTTTTCTTGAAATACTTGTCCGTGTAGAATTCCGCGTATCACAGTGACACTTGTAGGCAGCAGTCAGTTGTCAAGCATTCGTACGTAATCCAGGCGGCAAACTTCTATGACATAGGTATACAGATGTTGATCCCACGGTATGACAAATGTCTCAATTCTGGTGGTGGTTATGTAAAAACAATAATGCATCTTGAAATGCAATGAAGATGCTGCAATAAGGTTTTTTCATGAAATGGTGATTTTTTTGTGTTGACGACCAATTTCACCTGCCCCTAGAGCGGCGTCTTCCCCAGAAAAATCAAATGCGGGAAAAGTTATAGAACATAATATTAAATATTAAATAGTCCCCTTTAATTTGCACGTACTGTCAGCGCACGTTTTGCGGACGAATTCAAGTCCACGTGATCGCTTACGTGAATGATAAATATTTTGAAAAAGGGCCGTATCGTGGACTATCATATCGTCGACCGTACCTAGTGCACGCTAGGCAATAGAAGCACGAGGATGAGTCAGGGTACTGGGAGTTGGGTATGTGCAGCGTTTTTTTACTATTAAGATTTCGTTCGGCAGTGTCCGCGCATATTAACCATGCTAAGAATATCGACCTCATATAATTTCACAAATTACTGTTTTGTTTGATGAAAATGTTTTTGTTTTTTAAATCTCTTATTTTCGTGAGCACAATTGTATATTCATTTATCAACGTAAAAGCTGTCTTAAACATGGATGAAAATCCCGTTGTTTTCAAATCGTTCGTACATTAAAAGGAATTGTTTGTCCTCATTCAATAAATACTTTGAAGAGAGTATGTGATTGTTCAGGCACCATGCTGCCCCTCCTAATTCTTAAATTACTTCCGTAATTACTGCCTAAAATGTTGACGACCTAGGAAACTTACTTTTTGGATGCGACACGTTCTTATTCGGAGGTGATAATGGAACCGTGCGATGTAAATTTAGTAGTAAACCTGATTTTTAGTTTTATTTCTACACCAACGTCCCCTTCCAAGGTGCTTTGAATATGATCATTTTTGCTACAAAGGTCCTAGAGTAAGGTCTAGTGTTATATTTTGCAGCGAATACGGCTTATATGTTTTGCAGAGCAAGTAGTACATGTATCAACTGAAATAACAAACACATTCATCACAGGAAGTGACATAAGAGATACAGACTAACGGATAAATTTAAAGGAAGAAAAACAGCATTCCCTCTAGCAAGCGAAAAGTTCTATATTCGTGCAGATAAGTGGTGATACGTTCTACAGGAAAAACTAAACTGTGTCAGCAGGGCACGAAATGCACTTTTCTCATATTTATTGTAACATTTTTTATTATATTTAGTGGCAAGTACTAGGTGTTCATTAGTAATATTTATCGCTTATACTTAAAAACAAACAACGCTTAGTCGGACTTCCTTTTTCGCTTATATCACGTGCCTGAAATAATAATACTACTTATAGCTTCCGTGAGTTCCATTAACTAAAGCATAATCAAATTGATTAATTCATCGGATTGCAAAACAGACTATTGTTAAATTCTTCTGGATATGCGATATCCATCTTGAGCTTTCCGAGAAAATGCGAAGATTGTCTTCGCTTCACTTCCCAACACTGCACGTGACAGTTCCTCCCATACCAACAGCCAACGTTTTCTACTGTTTTTTGTGATAAATAAAAATAAAAATTTCCTTCATTATTTAATATGATTGACATTTACATATTTCCATTAAAAAGTTGGAAAACGAGTACTACATGATTTGGGAGGAGAAAGAAATCCACATGTAGTACCTCATACCTCTACCCACTCTACTTCCTGAAAGAGAACAATTAATCGCGTTAGAGGTGTGATCACTAGGGGGGGGCGGATTTTAATGTAGTATCTTTTTTTACTTTTGAACAATGCCTTTTAATATAGACATTAATTTTATGTTATGACAGAAGAAAATGACCTATTTTTATTTGACGTATTTTTTCCTTTTTCGTCGATTACGACTAAGAAGTATTTTTTTACGTTTTTCCGTCATCTTTAAAGTACCATTCGCTGATTTCATCGATTTTAATATTATTTTAATGGTAATTGAGTCAAATAATATTTACAAGACGCAACAAATGTTCTCCATAGAATTCCTAAGTAGCTTATTTGATTTCTTCGCTCAGATTGTAATGTCAGTTGTAGTGTGTAATCTCAGTTTCCTGTGACGCCTACGAGCGCTATTGTCCAGTCCTAACCAAAAGTTGGCAAGCTGAGTTCACATGAACGAAAGGAAGACACCTCGGTTACATCAGTAACAAATCCAACAGCTTGAGTTGTTCATTTGAAATGGTTTTGATTAAAAATATTTACAGCATTTTTCTTTGCTTTTAGGGCACTTTTAAAGAGCAATTTATTGATAATTTTTGGCGATGTTTTAGGTCATCCTAGTGACAGGAGTGTTTTTTGAAGTTTATTTTCGAGGCGCATGTCACAAGGCGTTGCGTTGTGTCGCGCTCGCCGGCGGAGGAAGGGGGGGGAGGCCCGCCTCTACGCTAGTCAGCCCCACCGCCGGTGAGCCACGCCCACGCGCCAACGGCAATTCTTCAAGACTACATTAGAGAGTTTGTGCCCACCTTAGCGGACCGGCTATCGACCTTCTGCTCATTCGCAGATTCTCAAAAGTGATGCGAAACTTAAACAGCGCATGCGCAGAAGATCGATAGGGCTTTAACGTTCGAGGGTGCACAAACTCTCTATTTATCTTTCTACTCCCTGTTATTTTTTAATAATAAAAACATGATTCGTTGTATTCTGAATTAAATAAAGTTATTTTTTATTGGGAATAGAATTGCAAAGTTTAGAATTTGAACGCAATATTAGCTTGTTTACAAAAAAATCACAACGTATATGAGCTAAGCGTCAAATTTTTCGTTCTGATTGTGAAGCCTTTCGAAGTACTCTCTCTTACAAATTTTACGCTAAACGCTTTTAGGAAAATTACACAAAAATGCGATTTCAAACTTAACAAAATAAGAACTAGTGAAGAAAGTGTTTACTCTATCTTCGAAACATAATGACTGCTTATAAACCTATAATCGTACAAAAACTACTGGCTGCATAAAATGAAAAAGGAATGATTGTAGCAGAAATTATTGTTGTAGAGAATCTTAGGTCGTTAAGGAACTGTTTAAAACAACATAGTTCATTCAGTATTATTTGTGTCTTAAAACACAAGAACTGAAGTTAGAATCAAAAAGAAAGTTTAAAAATATCGTTTTACTTTCATTAGTTTTTTCTTGAATACACCTTCTAATCCTATAGTACTTTTCATTTCTTAGTAGTTTTTTTGCCTTAATTTTAAAATAATTGTTAACCATATGATTTTACATATTCAGGACCTAGTAAGATTCGGTAGCAAAAATATTCATGATGCTATTAGACACTTAATAGAATTTCTTAATACCCCTGAATCTCTTAATTTTTCCCGGTATTTTAAGTAGTTCCTGTAGATCTTTCGTCTACACCCTATGCCGCAGGGTTTCATTGCCCTCCTTCGTGTGGCTGTTTACCCTTTGGGGCGCGTGCGCAGGGGCGCCGTCGTCGGCGGGGCGCGACGTGCAGGCGACGCTGTGGAACGCGTCGGAGCTGCTGCTGGAGGAGGAGGAGCTGGCGGGCGGCGCGGGGCTGCCGGTCATGGCGCTGCTGGAGCCGCGCAACCACTCGCACGAGCTGCCGCCCACGCCCACGCCCGAGCAGCTCGAGGCCGCCACGCGAAAGCACTTCGAGCATGCACGTGAGTAGTAGCCACAACAAGCGCTTAGAGCACACACCTTGAGAGCATGCACGTGAGTAGCAGCCACAAACAAACGCTTAGAGCACAGACCTTGAGAGCATGCACGTGAGTAGCAGCCACAAACAAACGCTTAGAGCAGACACATCCAAAGCATGCACGTGAGTAGCAGCAACACACAAGCGCATAGAGCACACACCTTGAGAGCCTGCACGTGAGTAGCAGCCACAAACAAGCGCTTAGAGATCACACTTCGAAAACATGCGCGCGAGTAATCCCAAACAAGCGCGTTCGAGAGCATGTACGTGAGTGACCCCAAGCAAGCGCTTAGAGCAGGCCCGAGGCATGCATAAAGTTCAAGCCATGCGCTGACAGCAGGCAATACGAAACCATACACGCTCTGAGACCAAACCTCGCGCAGACTGTGGTTTGACGTTCAATTCACTTGGCATAAACTTCACAGAATCTGATGAGAAGTGTGCAATTTTCGTCGGAAAGGATTCTATGTGCTCTTTTATCGTAACAAGATGTTCGTACTTGAGGGCACGGGATCTGTTATTACGCATTCCTCTTCCATCTTTTGGAGTCAGACCTGACATAGGAATTCCTGTCAGTCGTTGAACCTGAATGTGTGTGCATTTATGCTCGTGAATACTTGCTTACAATCTTGACAGAGAACACATTCTTTCATCGCAAAATAACTAAAATTACTGCTCCTTCGCATACTGCTCCACTCATCAGTCTCCGGTTCATTACAAGCATTCTCTCCTTAAGTAACAGAAAAAGTAAATTACATCAGCCCCGTATCATTGAATAATAAATCATAGCTGCGAACCATCCGCTGCGAGTAGCACGAGTCGCCAGACGTCTGAAATCTTAAGTGGAAGAGCAGTACATGTCCAGGACATATACTGTTCTTTCACTCATCAAAGAGAAGGAGCTGCCCGATTTGGTGTCAAATACTTCATATCGAACTGGTTTTAGTCTCAGCGTGTAGTTCCATGCCTTCTGCACTAATTTCTGAAGAAAAAGATAAGAACAATTTTGGACTAGAACGGTTTTTTCTACTGACTCATTCAATTTATTTTGCGAGAAAGACAAAGGAGACAGTGATCATCACGTCAATTTCACGAACCTCTTGTACCACACCTTATTCCTCAATGCTATCCTCCTCTTCGGTCATAGAAGTTGGTATCCCCGATTTCCCCAACCCGTGCACGGCGAGGACTCAAGGGCAAAAACCTGGCAAGAGGCATCTCGACGCAGCTGGAGAGAGGTCGCGAAAGCGAACGGCGCTGCGCGGTCGAGTCATGGGCGCCTCATCAGCGGCGAACAATCACCTCCCCCACCTCCGCTCTCCACGCGAGAGCCGCCGACCTCGCGCGCTCTCTCGCGGAAATCTAACTGCCGTTCGTCACTGATAAACGACCGGCCCCACGCACGCACGTACTGCCTTGAATTCCTCAGGGAAAGTCTAGGACACTGATGGTACCTTCAGGTCGTTTAAAAAATGTACAAAAAATGTCATTCCCCCCCTTCCCCATCATATAAGTAATTTAATATTAATTCATTTTTATTCATTTTCAAAGGGCGGCTTTAATTACACCTTTTCCAATGCTAAAGCATGTCTTTATGACACTGAGATTAATGTGACATTTCAATCCCGGAGGGTACACAAACGCTCGTGTGCTCGTCGCGACTGTTTTCTCAACAGCACGAAAGAAAATTCTGACTACGTCACTGGCCTGCCGCTGAATGAACGAGAATGCTTGACACTCTACGGTATTGTCACAAGGATACAAACTATAAAGAACATGAAGCGAAGAATACTAATTTGAAGAAAAACTTTGCGAAGTTTTCTATGCTAAACTAAATTTTTAATAATTGGACACTGGAGACGTCTTTGTAAGTGACTCTGAAATTCATCGCTGAGAGCATAATACGCTTCCAATCATTAAGTACTCACTTACGAAAGTTTATGATAGGCTTGGAATAGGGAATAACTTCAACAGATAATGTTTTGATATGAAAAGAAAAAAAGAGCGAAGTTATTTTCTCGTCTTAG